>APFE031258031.1:111223-157826 GCA_000404065.3 Pinus taeda
GGGCATGAAAATCCTTTAAACAGTAAATACAAGCAGGCGGAAAATTTTCATACCAAGATTGGGCTTCACCTTCCAGAGTGGCCAGGAATATCTTCATCAGGCAATCTTCGGGAAAATCAACTTTCAACTTGCGAATATGCATGTGAAATCTAACTAGATGTAAAGCAGCGTCCTTCTTACCATCATCTTTGAACGTAGGTAGATTCCTTGACCAATCTACCTTCGGAATTTTCTTTGGAAAGCCTGGAATGTGATCTCGGCTCATGGGAGCGTATCTTCTTGCAATCCGCTCCATTTTAAAAAATCTCAAAGCTACTGATCCCTCTACAGTGGAGTCACCATGAAGCACTGGTTGCTGGATTCTTCAGTGAAAGGAGTCGCCAGGTGAATGATTTCAGTCGTCTTCTTATGTCTGATCGTTGTTCACCATCAACCATCAAATCTGAGCTTGATAGATGTACTGGGGCAAAACAATCTTCAAGCAAACCATTTTTTTCCCCAGTGAAGTCGCCACTATGTTATCACCTAAATCCACCTTAGGCTGAAGGAAGGCAAAATTCAGGGTAACCACAAACCACGCTCACTCTGATAGCTAGCCCTACCAGAACAGGAGAGGGCTCTCTCCAAGTCACACTCAGTGAACAAATAAACGAAAAGGCCTGAGATGACTTACAATGAACTATTTATCTTAGGCTAGTAAGTGAGTATGGATACAAGAAGTGATTTTTATGAATGACTGTGTTTCTGGGATGGTATGGGACCAATGGACCTCAATGAACAGAGAACTTAATACAAAGGCACGGATTACTTCGTGAGGCAAGATAGGCGGAAAGCCTAGCAATTTAGTTTAATATAGTGTGGAATGGACAGATTGAGTAAAAGGGTGAAAAGGGCATGGACAACATGAATCCTTTTCAGCAAAAGAATGAACACTGAACATGAAATTTTCCCACAGGTAGAGCAATAAAATTGAATTCTACCTTAGCTAACTTAGAAAACTTCACTGGAAATGAATATGAAATGAACTATGAAACATAAGAGACACATTTGCTACACTCACAACCACAAGAATCTCATGAAACAGAGCCACTGCCTTTCATTAATCCTCTGTAAAAAATATGCAATGCAGAATCAGAGTTTCTTTCCCACAGTCTCCCAAAAGTTACAAGCCAACCACCCCTTTGCAAATAGTTTACATACAATATATAGAATGTGCCATGAAGAGATAGAACGCCCAAGGGTTGGGGAGTTACTCAAATCATTACAAAATGAAGGTGGAGAGCCAAACATCAGCTACAGGTGCAGCGCCACAAACATGACAAATGGCTTGGGTGACCCTTTGCCTTCCTTTACCACTTGGATAGATGCCCATATGGAGTGAAAATACTTTAAATGTCACCTTTGGGGCCGAAAAGGTGAAGTGTATATGAGAGGGCCCACTTATGAAAAGTCGCGAAGCGAAATTTCGCGAAACGGAGGCAATTTGGGCCTTTTTCCTATATGCGCTGCGCCATTTTCTGTATGTGTCACGCTACTTTGAGGCGAGTTTTGAGGCACTTGCAGGAGTCCAAAATGTTCCCAAGTGTGCTTGTTGGAAATCCTATCCTGTCTACTTTCCAACCCAAGTGGAATTTTTGAATTTGGAGCTCATTTTCCCATCCAAATATTCATTCTCCCAAGACTGCTGCCTATGTGTCAAAATAGGGGCAGTGAGGCCATTTTTTGGGTGTTTTTGACCTCCTGGAGACTCAAATCATACCCAAATTTCTTGCCCTAGTGCCAGTAGTCATGATTTTGCATGTTGAATCCAAAAATACAAACCATTTCTCATTTGGAGCTCCCAATCCTACGCGTCGTATAGAGAAAAAACCTGTGTTTGTGCCAAAAAAATCCCATGTGACCAAAATTGTCCCAAATTTCTTGAAATTTGGGCTGGAGGTTCCTTATCAAGTGTTATGCTGGGCCAAAGAGGCTTCGGCCAATATCTGAAGTCGATCGAGCTCCATTTTCCTCTTTGGCTTCTTGATTGCCTTCCTCAATTTCGCCTTCAAATTCCTGATTCGGGCCTTCAACACTTTGTTTCGCCCATGTAGTGGAAAGCCATGTGTCTCAGCAAGGCATGGTCCTTGTCGGCCTTGTCCAGCAACCTCTAAGTGGACGTTCACTTTCTCTAAAACATACTCCCAGTCCTCATTTCTTTGCTCCATAGGTCTACCTTGTGCTGCCATAATGTGTTGTCGGTTTTCCTTGATCAATTGCAACTCTATCTCAACTTGTCGATCCTCAAGTTGTTTCTTCCTCTGCTCCAGGTATGTCATATTCCATTTGGCTCTCCCATATTAGGCATGTCGGTAGCTAATGAAATAGAGTCTGGTGTAAGTGTGAAAGTAACACCGGCCAAAGTAGCTTGAGCACCATGCAAATGTAGAACAAATAGGCGAGCCAACTCATGGTGAAATTGAACATTTGCAACCCTTTCCCAAAACTCATAGCATGACTGAAACTGAAAACAAGACATAGCAAGAGGGAAGGCCTGCAATTCTGTAAGGGTGGTTGGTTCCTCTTTAACATGCCTGCCACTCTTATGAGGCCTCCGGGGTGCCTGTTCTTCCAAGGGAGAGTCACTTTGGGTTTCTACCTCAGAGTCCGATGAATGCTCAGATGCTATGGCTGCTATGCAAAATACCCTACAGACAAGATGACTGTTGTGTATGAACTGTGCTTGAACTGCTCTTTTTGGTGTTGTATTTCAATTTCTGCCACCAAGGGAAAAAACAAATCCAACAGGGACTGTTAGGGATTGTTAGGAAGGGAAAACAATATTAAGGAATGAGAATTATTGGGATAATTTTAATTAGGGAGAGGAGGGGGATTTTATATATGTGAATAAGGTTTAGGGTTTGGGATTAGTTATATAGGGTTGAGGAGATTTTAATAAGGGCTAGGGTTTTGGGATGCTGAATGTAATGTAGGATTGATCAACTTGGTGGGGGGGTAGGAAATGAGGCAACAAGGGAGAATGGGGAAGGAGGAGAGTCCTTGGTGACAAAATTGTGAGCTCGGAAACCCTAGCAGCAAATTTGTTTCTGTTGGGTATGATTTTTTGTTTCAACCTTTATCACCCTTACACCACCATCACTTAGCACAAAAATGGATGAAACATTAAGATGTTGACCCTACTTGGCAAATCCACGCAAGTAGATGGCAATTTGGAGAAATTTCAATGAATTTCAGGCCTTTTAGCCCATGTGCGCCGCGCTAGTGTAAATTTACACTAGAAATTTTCTCCCAGTGCGCCGCGCTCTCTATATGCGTCGCGCCCTTTTCCAAGTGACTTTTGGAGGCCTTCCCGGTGTCCAAATTGGGAACAGGATAGCTCGTTGGAAAGGTATTTGAGTTTACTTTCCAACCCAACTAAAATGTTTCAATTTGGAGTTCATTTTCCTTGTAAAATATCAAATCTCCCAAGACTGGTCAAAATGTGCCAAATGAGGCTGTCTAAAGGCAGGGTGCTGTTGCAGTCAACTTTTGAATGTCTTCCTCAACTCCAAATTTAGCTCATGATAGCTATTTGGAAATCTCTTTGTGTCTAGTTATCATTTTACTCATCAAGAAAGTCATTTTGCCAACCAAGCTAAGAGAAAACTTGATTTTTCCAAGGTCACTTCAAAGGTGTATCAATTCTCCCAAAGCAATTATATTTTTGACATTTCTCTAAAACCATCACACCTGTGCAAAAAGTGAAGGAGGTTTTTCTTCCTTGGTCTGTTTTGGACAAAAAATTCTCTCAGTTTTCCCAAATTCATCTTTGATTGCTCAAAAACATCATTTGAGTGAAACATATCTCGATGTGTGGGACAAGGGATTTGCCGAAATGAAGCGAAATGAAGGGGATAGGGGGCTTCTAAATTCTTGAGAAAACTTAGGGAAGTGGGGAGGGATGTTAGAAAGTAGGAAAAAGTGGAATCTCAGAAATTGAGTGAGGGGAAGAGGTCCAAAAAGGAAAAACACAGGCCTAGCCCAGAAAATTGCCAAGTTGTAGCAAGAAACTAGGGTTTGTGCGAAAATGAGGAATTTGGGGGATTTTAGTGATGGGAAGTGTTTAATAAGGTACATTATGGATAGGGGAAGGTGTATGAACATCAGGATACAAGTTTTTCCAATGATTTGACCATCCAAGAGAAATTAACTTCAAAACCCTAGGAGAGGGAAATGAACCTTGCCTAGGCGCAACTGAAGCATGAACAAGGTGTAAACTGGCCCAGTGGAACTTGACATGATGATACAAACCTTTGATGATGGTACACTCAGCTGAATGGTGACATGGAACGTCATTTGGACAACTTTGACAAGGTAAATCAACCCTAACCTAATGCCTAGTGACCAAATTTTGCTTGAAGACTCACTGAAATGACAAAATTTGACCTTGACACCTTAAAATCACTTGTGTAAGAGCATGTTTGATCACTGGAGGAAGGCTGCAAAGACTAACACTAACAGTAGCGACAAGTGACACACGAGTGGTCACATCACCCTCCCCTCGTCCCATGTATACCACATCCAAGTTGTTAGCATCTAGCCCATTTAGTCTATCATAGTATCCTCTAAGTGAGCAAGGGATATCTTCCAAAATATACCCAAGTTTAGTTGGTTCTAATTAAGGCCCCTTCATTAGCCAGTATGTCAGTTAGAGCATTTCCTTTTCTCATAATATGAGAAGGTGTGATTACATGAATCTATTTGATGAGCTCTGTTACGAAAATCAGTTTAGTGATGAGTCTCCAACTCTTGGAAATTTGGTGGACTTTATTTCTGACGCAGGAGCATCCGGACACCTCAATGAAAGGAAGTTAGAGAAAGAGGACAGCTGGACAACCCTATGGACACCCAGGCCAATCTTGACCAAGATTCGGTTAAGAAACTAATTTTAGTTAAAAATCAGTTAAAAAAACTATATGCATGTGTAATAAAAAGTGAAAGATTCATGAGTGAATCAGAAAGAAAAAAGAGGAAAGAGGAAAGAACCTGTGCGTGTGAGAGCGGGCAAAATGTAGTTGATGGAGAAATTTTGGGATTAAGGCTGAGATGCCTTAACACTGTAAACATTGTTTGTAAATAATGAAAAATTACTGTTTGTGAAATTGTGTCTTTGTGTATTTGTTTTTGGTTTTCCTTTCAGTTGAAAATGAAAATTTTAATGCCGCAGAACAGGCATCTTGATGAGCATGATTTTGGTTTTATTTTTGATGATGTTCACGCCAGTGTGTTATTCTTAGCGTGACTTTCTAAGTGAGTAAAATCGGTTCAAGAAAGGAACACGGACTTGGTTCCAGACACAAACGACTGCTGAGTAAGTTTCGTGGAAAAGAACCACCAATTTAACATCAGGAGGAAAGGGGCAGAGTCCGGGAAATAAGTAGGGCTGGAGATGGATGAAGAAGAGGTCCATCTGGTCAAGAGAGCTTGAAGACATCGACTGGGGATGAAAATGCTGCCAAAGCACAAGCGCTCCTCCGCCAGTCGAGGAAACAGAGGCGCCTATAAGGATCATAAAGAACTGGAAGAGACCAGAAGAAAGGCTCCCAGCTGAAAAGGATCCAACTAAGTTTGTTGTCTCTCCAATCACTGGGGAACTGATTCCCATTAACGAGATGGCTGAATATATGCGGATTTCACTTATGGATCCAAAATATAAAGAACAGAAGGAAAGGTCGCTAAGCTTCGGGAGACAACCCTTGCCCACGATGGTGAAATCTCTCGAAACATCGCGGGACTTGCTCGAACTCGGTCCTATATTTTTGGTACAACAGAAGAATGCAAGCTGCCCATGGCACAGTCAGTCTCGGCGATGACTGTGTCAGATTTATCAGATAATACGGAAACCAATGATGGCAAAACGTGTTGTTTGAATCATGCAGTTGAAAACGAAAGTAGAGGTAGTGGCGACCAGTTGAAGAGATCGAACAGCTGCGATGCTGATGAGGAGCCAGCCGTTGTGAATAAATTTGCGCCAAAGAAAGATGCTACCAAGGAATCTAAGCCTCCCTTCGATGAGGACGACAAGAGAGATGACGAAGTCCAAAGGTCGATGTGCCAATGGCGTGGCCGAAGGTTGGCTTGTCGTGGTGGAGCAAGAATCCGCAGCGGAAGTGTGTGTGGACTGATAATAAGGAAAATTGAGGTTGTGAGAAGTTCCTGGAAGGCTTCGTGGGCCCATAACCCACAGGTCCCAGGATCCGACTGGTGTAAAATCTTGAAAATGAAGAGCCCCTGAATTGGTTTCCAGCAAGGGGGTTTCCTCGTTTTCATCAAGTGGTATCAGAGCGGGAAAGATTTCCTATGGAGAGGAGTTTTTTTTTTTTTTTGCGAGAGAAGAAAGAAGAGGTAGGTACCAGGAAGAAGAGGTACAGTTTGTTTGTTTGTAGTTTTTTTTGTGAAGGTGAGAAGATTGCAGCAAACCTGGAGCAGAAGTGCTCAATTGGTTCGAGAGGAGAGAACCATGGAGATGCCGAGAGGACCGAGCTCAGGAGAGAAGCTTGGTAGGGCATCTAGTAGCAGGGAGGAAGACTTGCTATGGCAGAGGTTTGGTTGCAGCTCACATGAAGGCAGTTCCACTGACGAAGTGAAACAGTGGGTACAGTGGGTAGAATTGCAAAGGAAACGCATATGACCAGGAGGTCATAAATTTTGTACCTCGGGAGCATATGACCAGGAGGTCATAATTTTTGTACCTCAGGAGTCTGATGCAGGAGCATCCGGACACCTCAATGAAAGGAAGTTAGAGAAAGAGGACAGCTGGACAACCCTATGGACACCCAGGCCAATCTTGACCAAGATTCGGTTAAGAAACTAATTTTAGTTAAAAATCAGTTAAAAAAACTATATGCATGTGTAATAAAAAGTGAAAGATTCATGAGTGAATCAGAAAGAAAAAAGAGGAAAGAGGAAAGAACCTGTGCGTGTGAGAGCGGGCAAAATGTAGTTGATGGAGAAATTTTGGGATTAAGGCTGAGATGCCTTAACACTGTAAACACTGTTTGTAAATAATGAAAAATTATTGTTTGTGAAATTGTGTCTTTGTGTATTTGTTTTTGGTTTTCCTTTCAGTTGAAAATGAAAATTTTAATGCCGCAGAACAGGCATCTTGATGAGCATGATTTTGGTTTTATTTTTGATGATGTTCACGCCAGTGTGTTATTCTTAGCGTGACTTTCTAAGTGAGTAAAATCGGTTCAAGAAAGGAACACGGACTTGGTTCCAGACACAAACGACTGCTGAGTAAGTTTCGTGGAAAAGAACCACCAATTTAACATCAGGAGGAAAGGGGCAGAGTCCGGGAAAGAAGTAGAGCTGGAGATGGATGAAGAAGAGGTCCATCTGGTCAAGAGAGCTTGAAGACATCGACTGGGGATGAAAATGCTGCCAAAGCACAAGCGCTCCTCCGCCAGTCGAGGAAACAGAGGCGCCTATAAGGATCGTAAAGAACTGGAAGAGACCAGAAGAAAGGCTCCCAGCTGAAAAGGATCCAACTAAGTTTGTTGTCTCTCCGATCACTGGGGAACTGATTCCCATTAACGAGATGGCTGAATATATGCGGATTTCACTTATGGATCCAAAATATAAAGAACAGAAGGAAAGGTCGCTAAGCTTCGGGAGACAACCCTTGCCCACGATGGTGAAATCTCTCGAAACATCGCGGGACTTGCTCGAACTCGGTCCTATATTTTTGGTACAACAGAAGAATGCAAGCTGCCCATGGCACAGTCAGTCTCGGCGATGACTGTGTCAGATTTATCAGATAATACGGAAACCAATGATGGCAAAACGTGTTGTTTGAATCATGCAGTTGAAAACGAAAGTAGAGGTAGTGGCGACCGGTTGAAGAGATCGAACAGCCGCGATGCTGATGAGGAGCCAGCCGTTGTGAATAAATTTGCGCCAAAGAAAGATGCTACCAAGGAATCTAAGCCTCCCTTCGATGAGGACGACAAGAGAGATGACGAAGTCCAAAGGTCGATGTGCCAATGGCGTGGCCGAAGGTTGGCTTGTCGTGGTGGAGCAAGAATCCGCAGCGGAAGTGTGTGTGGACCGATAATAAGGAAAATTGAGGTTGTGAGAAGTTCCTGGAAGGCTTCGTGGGCCCATAACCCACAGGTCCCAGGATCCGACTGGTGTAAAATCTTGAAAATGAAGAGCCCCTGAATTGGTTTCCAGCAAGGGGGTTTCCTCGTTTTCATCAATTTCCATTGATAATCTTTCTCAAAGTTGTGATGAAGATTTGAGAGTCCCCTTCAACTATTACATTGTTATAATTTAGCTTGTTGGCTAATCGGAGGTCCTTTTTTAGTGTAGTCAATTCTGCTCCATTATTTGTATTGTTAATTGGACTCGTTGAAAATAAAGTCAAGAAGGTTCCATTGAAATCTCTAAAAGCTCCTCCCACTCTAGAGGTTCCAAGGTTTCACTTTGACGCTTCATCAAAATAGAGTTTAACATGGCCAATTGGGAATCGATACCATTGTACCTTGGATTTAGATTTGGACACAGATCCTTTGGGTGCAAATAGATTATAACATCTATGTGAATTCCAATTTTCAAAAATGATTATTTCCACACCTTGAGTTGTCCAATCTTCAATTGTTCAGTTAGTCGCTAAATGGATTCCAAGACATTGGTTTGAAGTGAACTCCACATGTTTTCCATATGTTAGACACCTAATCCTCAAGGATTGGGTGAAAATGTGTAAATATGTAAGCAAAGAAATTTGAATAGTTAGAATGGAAAGAGACCTTGGAATCTAAATCTCAAAGGTCACTCTCCATGTAAAAAATGATGCTCACATTAATGCAAAATATTTTGGGAGTTAAACATCTTAGCCAAACATGGTATCAAAGCACAGGTTTTGTTGAAGAATGTAACTAGGTTCAGTGTTCATAAATTGTATTTGATTCATAATGAAATGTATTTATCAAAAAAAATAAAAAGATACTTTTATGATTATTAATATGACTTATTAAAGCATGGGTTTCATGCTTGGGTCATCATGTTTTAGGTCAAAGTTCCCATTGAGGACTTCTAGGATTTATTCTGAATCGTTACAGTCATTTTCCATCTAAAGAGACCCTTCTTGGGCTTTTGGATCATGTAAAAAGATTTATTATTGATTCAAATAAGGTATTTGTCACCTACACACCAAGTCAGACTTAAGGAGATAAATTCGACCTCAAACAGGGTAATCCGACCTCACTAAAATCCTATATATACAAGCAGTTTGAATTCATTTAGAGCACTCTCACTCACTCAAGTTTGATATCCAAGAAGAAGAGCAGAAAAAGTGTGAAGTTGCAGAAGGAGGAGGAGATTTGTTGGAAGGAGGATCAAAGTTTTTGGGGTTGTCTCTTTCTCACTCGTGTGGATTTGTTGGGCTAACTGTTAGGTCGAAGTTGTTGTTGGGATAATTAATGGGTCGAAGTTATTGTTGGGCTACTGTTAGGTCAACGTTCTACTAGATCAAAGTTTTTTTGTTTCTAATTCAAAGTTATTTTTGAAAGGGTTATCATCTACAGAAGGAAGAAAGGGCTGAATTGGTGTGAAGAAAGTATGTTTCTAGGTCAAGAGTCTTGGATCATCTCGTAAAATTATTAAGGAAGAGTTGTTGACTGGGTTTCCCCTAGATAAGGGTTTTTCCCTGGTTGTCCACCTACATTTGGTGTATGTGATCATTGTTCTATTGTTTTGGTAATTGCTTGATGAACTAAAAGATAAAATAGGAACATAAGAATATCACAAGTAATTATTTATATAAAGAAAATATTTTTGCCTTTCTGATTTTCTAACAGGTTTTAGGTTCTAAGTTTGGACATTGTCTGCCATGGGTAGTGTAACTCCTCCAATGCTACCGCGAGCCTCAGAACCCTATCACTCCCTTCCATACCTATCATGATTTTCCATCTTCTTCTCTCTCAGGCCTACCCTACTAAGAATAACTCCACTCTATGTGTTTCTCGTTACTTTGGTGTGCCCTTTCCACATCAATCTTTCTTGTTATCTGGTCCTTTTGTTTTGATTGTAGTGTCATTCCTAATCCTCGCCTCCCATTCAGAGCATTGTTGCAGAACGCATCGAGTAACATTGGATTAGCAAGAAGCTACTGTGGGATCTTGTTATAGTTTTGTATTTGGTTTACTTATATTATGCACTTTGTGATGAAAATATCTCCCTATTCACTAGTGTTGGGTGGATAAAGGTAATTGGAGCATCTATCCTCGTATCCTTTATAGAAAACATATTTATGTACTACCTCGATGCATGGATGGAGAAGTATCAAAACTTTTCCATTTGTGCTTGTGTGCCCCAGAATTTTGAGCAGATAGAAGTACCAGTACACCAAGTAAGGGGTCAACCATGGAGGTGGGAAGAAAAACTTTTACTTTCTGCCTCTAGATTATGTCGTTACAGAAACCCAAAATCAATGGTTTGGCAGAAATCCATGGAAGAGCAAACAGTCGCTAAACGTTCTTCTTGCCTCCATTTTTTCTCTTAGGGAAAGTTTGCTAACATCAGGTACTGAGATCTATTTTTCCCTCTCAAAATTTACAAGTGCATTGATATACATGTGTATATCAGCTCTAATAAATCAACATAATGGAATTTTTCATTAAGAACTAACCGTGCCTAGACATTCGTTGATAAATATGTTGCTTCAATAAGATTGATTCTCGTGAGTGTGGATTAGGGAACACCTCGTAGATGATGTCATCCAATCTAAAATCTATTGTTAAGTTTGACTTATTTTAAAAGAATGTGAGGTCCTTTTTTTGTGTTGTAGAAGACCTTCCATATTATTTCAATATTTGGTTTGTGTATATCCATTGGTTATGAAACCTTTAATGTAATTCCCAATAACTACAAGTTGATAGACTATATATATATATATATATATATATATATATTAAAGGGTTTGTGTTTAATAATCTTACACTGACCTCTTCCCAAAGCTTTGCTGAAAATACATTCCCTCATCTCCATTTTCAGTGTAGTACTCACTGGCAAAGAGAACTACCAAGAATGGTCCAGAAATATTAGGCACACCCTCATCTTTAATGACTTATGGAAAGGCATTTGTGAAAGAGAAGGTCACAATGCACATATCAAGCCCACATTAGACAAAGAACTAGCCATTTAGGAGAACAAGGACAAAAAGGTCTATGCTTTAATTGCTTCTTATGTAAGGTGAAGAGGTGAATCATCATATTATTCCAATTACAAATGCTTATAATGTGTTGAAGAAGTTGAAAGACTTATATGGCTCACACACAGAGTTGGAAGTAGCTAAGTTCATGATTAAGCTCTTAGACCTAGAGTTGAAGGACGATGACCCCTTGGCCTTAGCCTCAGAGATTAGAGCCATCATGCATGATGTATAAGCCACTAGAATTAAAATGGAAATCCCTCCCATAGCCTTTTTCAATGTCCTCTATCCTACATACTCTCACTATCTTGAATCCTTACAATCAAGTGCCCAACTCAAGGACATTACTTTTGACACTCTTGTGGAGAATTTTGCAAGACGAGAGAAAGCTTTTGGGAAGAGAAATAAAATTTCTCAGACCCCTAAAGGATCATTATGCCTTGCATAGATAGAAAATAATCAGTCATGAGATTCTCCTAAAAAAGAGGAGATAGAAGAGGACATGGAAGAAAGAATCACAGAGGTAGCAGGGGAAAACACCATCAAGGGAAAAGGTTAGATCTCCACTGAAATCATTGTAATAGAGATGGACATGATACATCCACATGCAGAATCCCTTGGGAGAAAATCAAGCAAGGATGCAAAGAAGACAAAGGTAAAGCACCAGATACAGCAAAAGGTAAAGCACCTGAATCTCTTGATTACATTATGTCCCATTGCAATATTAGAGTAACCAAAGATTTATTTCATACTTCATTTGCATCTTGGAAAGCTGCATGGATGCTTGATACAGGTGCAAGAAATAATTCTTTGAAGACCTCAGTGACAATGTGGATGGAGTAGTTTATTTTTCAAACAAGTCAAGTCTCAAGGCATCTGGACTTGGCACCATCAGGCTTAAACTGCCTAGACTTCCTGACTTTCTTTTGCATGATGTACTCCACCTTCCAAAACTGCGAAGAAACATGATGTCCCTTGTTCACATTCGCCAACAAGGACACTCCATTCTAATATGTTCGATGGAAAATTTGAGATAAGAAAAGCATCATACAAGACAGTTGTCGTGACTAAAATAGAGGAGGAAAGATTGTTGAAGCTACAAGGAAAAATTGCTCATGCGCAAGACTTTGCATGCATTTCTTAGTACAATGAAGGTACATTTCCATATAGTCTTCTATGCCATGCAATATTTGGACATCTTAATTATGGCAGCCTTCGTTTATTGAAAAGAAATGGTGCCTCTAATTTTTCAACTATTCCAAGAAAACTAAAGCAATGTGATGTTCATATCCTATGAAAACATAGAAAACACCCATTTCATGATTCTTCTTCTAGAGCACATAGAAAGATTTCACTAATTCATTTTGATTTGTGTGGCTCTATGTTTTTTCCTTATGCAAATGGGAATAAATACATGATGACTTTTATTGATGATTACCCGGTAATTTGTTGGGTATACCTATTGATAAGTAAATCATAAGTTTTTGAAACTTTCAAGTATGGATTGAAAATGATGCACAATCACATGTTGGCTCTCTATGTATTGATAATGGAAAAGAATATACTTTTAATGAATTTTTAAACTATCTTCACTAACATTGGATTCAACATCAAACAATTGTGCCATACAATCCTCAACAAAATGGTGTAGTTGAAAAAATGAACAGCACTATCTTAAATATGGTTCGCTCAATGATGTTATCCAAAAATGTAAAGTTGATGTTTTGGGCTAATGCAGTTCCATGTGCGATATATGTCAAAAACTTATGTCCTTCTCATGCTCTGAAAAACAAGACTCTTTATGAAATGTGGTGTGGCCATATTCCTTTGGTAAGGCATCTCAGGATCTTTGGTTCCACATATTATGCCTTGATTCCTAAGGAACAAAGAAGCAAACTTGATGCAAGGAATCAAAAGTGCATCTTCTTGGGGTATTTAGATACCACCAAAGCATATCATCTCTATGATGAGGTAAATAAGAAGTTTATATTGTCTAAATATGTGACTTTTCTTGAATCTTCCAAGGCTAACAATATTGTTGAAAAATAGCTTGATTGATTGGATAGATTCAGTCATGCAAAAATTTATCATGAAATTGAGAATGAGATTCCACATCTTGAAGGGGGGATCCCTATCTTGGATCAATCTATGGAATCTCCTTTTGAAGCATTGTCTCCCCCTCATGAAGTTCCAGCCACTTCTTCATATCAGGAAGACCCTTTGAGTGACGTGATTGAGAGAAATGGCAGACTAAAGCTTGATGCAACCCCATCTCAATCAACAAAGTAGCCTGGACCATCTCAAAAAGGTCCTCCAAAATGGTTCATAAAAACACTTGAAAGTGTTCATCCTGATGCGGTCGGAAAGACATGGACTAGAAGTTCCATCAGACAAAATGGAGGTTATGTAGATGGATCTAATTCAGTTGATGATATGGATGTTTCTTATGATTGTGAATTAATTTTTTCTACTAATTTTGAACCAACTTCATTTAAAGAAATTTATTTTTATAATGAATGGAAAGAAGCAATGCAAGAGTATGATGCTCTCATAAACAATGGAACGTGGAAGCTAGTGGACCCTCCATTTGGAAATAAACCAATTAGCTGCAAGTGTATCTTCAAGAACAAGTATAAATCAAATGGCTTAATTTTAAAGCACAAAGAAAGGTTCATGTCAAAAGGATTTGCACAAAAATAAGGTGTTGAATATGAGTAGCCCTTTTCCCCCACGGAAAAATGGGCCACCATCTAGACTCTCTTTGCCTTGGCAGCTCAAAAACGGATGGAAAGTCTCCCCCATAGCAAAATGGACCACCATCCAGACACTCTTTGCCTTGGTAGCTCAAAAATGGATGGAAAGTCCATCAAATGGATGTATACGCACAAAGCTAATTATTGTTTATTCTAATTGTTGTAAGAGGGCTCCTTTGATAAACTAAAGGGGGCACCTAAAGCAACTTTGGAGAGATATAAATATAAGAGACCAAAGGAGAGGTATGAACACATCATTGCAACTCATATTGTGTCTACATTTGCCCAAGAAGAATATGCAAAACCTCAGGAGGAGTCATAGCTAGGAGAGTAGAAAATTTTATGGTTTTTTTGTGTTGGAAAGAGGTTAAGTTTTCCCTAGAAAGAAAGGTTAGGATTTATGTGTTTTGTGCCCTAAAAAAGTTTTTTTCCAAACCTAAACAAGGAAGAGCAACCACCGAAATTATATCTAAATCCAAGGGTTATGTTCTATGTACAGGGAGGAGGTCAAGCCTTGGAAAGAGGCATAACAAGCCTTAGACATATCTATTGTTGAGGGTTGAAGGGCCTCAGAAAATTGTGCAAGTTCTTTGTAGTAAGGTCAAGCCCTAAAAGACATTGAAATTGACCTCAATTCTAAAACAAGGACAATGAAGCATCTCAAGCAAATAGCTAAGGAAGTTGGTCAATGTGTGGGATAATATGTTGTTGAAGATTGTTTGTTGAGTGTGTTGAAGTTTGTTCATCAAGGAGTGGACAGTGTTGGTTTAAGGGTTGATTGTATAGTCACCTTGAATGATATAAAGGACTATGAGGAGTTGTTGTTTAAGGGCTTAATATATAGTGATTTGAAGAGAAAACCTACTATGAGACATTGCGCTGATTGGGACTCAATATGCAAGATATTTGAAGGACAAAATACCTTGTGAGTAACTGGTAGACAAAGGAGTAAAAGGAGTTATTTCTCTTTGGTCATTGAAGGCAAAGGACAACCAGGTGTCAACGATAAAAGAGGATTGAAATGACTATTGTGTAAGAGCATCTTCATAAAGTAAGTTAAGTCATTTTTTCCATTGGTATTTTGGGTAGATTGAGGCTAAAGGAATTGTCCTCACTAGTATACATTGGTATTGTGTATAATAGTGTCTTGTGTCAGGGCTTTGTAAGGGCCATGATCCCTGGTATGGGAGCCATGCATTTGTTTTATTGAAGGACTAATAAAAACAAGTTTAGGTCACTTATATTTTTGATTCACTGTTGTTACATTTTTGCTATGTAAAGTTCCTGAAGTTGATTATTTCAGTGTGTTTATGATCATGATTAAACATAGACCTGATTTGAGATGCTAGGTAAAGTCAACATGGTATCAGAACTACTTTGAAGGGACATTTGAATCAGAGTGTGCATAATGAACAACCGAAGAGGGAGTTGGTTGATAATTGTTGAAGGAATAACAGCATGGAGAAATTGGTTACTTGTCTATGGTGTAAGGACGGGTTGGAAGGGTTGTCCAACTATAGTCCTTGGAAAGAAAGGATTAGGTTGGTCTTGATGGTGAACAAGGCATGGGAGTTTGTTGGAAAGGAGATTCAAAAACCAACAGATCCAAAAGGAGTTGGAAGTATATGAAGAGTTGGATGTGAAGGCTAAGATGATCATCCTAGATGGCGGAAAGGATCACTTGATAGCTCACCTAACCAAGAAGAACACTGCACATGAGATGTGGAAGGCTCTTCAAGACTTGTTCCAAAATAAGAATGAGAACCGATTGTTGGTATTGAGAGAAAAGCTTAAGAACACCAAGATGTTGGATGGTGAGGGTTTGGCTCTATATCTGACGAGGATTTCTCAAGTTTGTTATGAGCTAGTTACCATTGGAGATAACGTTTCAGATTCTAAATTAGTGAGGATTGCATTGAAGGGTTTCATTGAGGAATGGAAGCATTTATCAAAAGTGTAGTTTCTCGCGATAAGTTGCTAGATTGGAACAGGTTATGGGACAACTTCATCCAAGAGGCACTACGAGACGAGGACCTTCAAAAGAAGAAGTTTGATGGAAAGAACATGGATATTGCAGAAAATATGAAGGGCAAACCAAAGAAGGACTTGATTAAGGTGAAATGTCATACATGTGGCGAGCATGGTCACTATATGAGTGTCACGTCAAAAGAAGGGAGACAATGAGAAGAAGGAGATAGCAATGGCTGCTACATCTTCAGTTGATTTGGATGACTTCTCAAGAAGGTTCGAGGAATTTGCTCTAGTTTCTCATTTCTGTAAGGGCACCATTGGTGAGGGTGCATGGTTCATTAATAACCAAGTGTCGAAGCACATGACAAGATTGCAGGAAGTTTTCCAGACTCTAACTGAATGGGACTTCAAATTTCACGTGAAGATTGGTGATAAGAGTCAAAACAATGTCAGATGGTCATGCATGGTGTTATTTAGGATGGAGTCAGGTGGGATACTACAAGTCTAGGATGTACCGTGGGTGTCGGAGCTCAAGTACAACATGTTGTCTGTGTCAATGATCAAGGAGAAGGGGTTTGAGGTGATATTCTGGGATGGAAAGGAAATACTCAGGCCCAGAGGCTCTAACTCTGTTGGAGCAGTCATTGTAGTTAGGGAGTGGTTTATACAAGCTGAAGGGCAAGCCTATATAGATCAAGGGAAAAAGAAAGTTCTTGAGACTCAGAGGGAGTTGAGTTCAAGTGGGAATTTGGAAGTTCAGAGGGAGAATCCGCAAACTAAGAAGAACACATGGTTAGTGGAGAGTAAGGGGACTTTTACCGCTGGAAAGAAGGAACCATGGAATGGCCTGAAGGAATATCAGGAGAAGAAGAAGCAAGAGGCTTCTAGAGGCAGGGACACTTGCGAGGAACATGTTAATTCTTCAAGGTATGTTGTAGTGGTGGACGCTAGAGATTGGGATTATGTTCCTAATGAGTTACTTCCAAGGAATGGAAGTACCTCCCTCATTAAGAGTGAGTGTTGAAAACTGTAGTTTGGAGGTACTCCCACAACCCTTGGGTACTAATTTGTGTGGAGAAAACCCAACAAATAGACTTGGCTAGGAAAATTACCCAAGATAGTGGGATTTTGACCTAATGTTGTGGGCTAAAAACACAAATTTAATTATTATTTATTCTAATTGTTGTAAGAGGGCACCTTTGATGGACTAAAGGGGGCACCTAAGGCAACTTTGGAGAGCTATAAATATAAGAGACCAAAGGAGAGGTCTCAACACATCATTGCAACTCATCTTGTGTCTACATTTGCCCAAGAAGAAGACACAGAACCTCAAGAGGAGCCGCAACTAGGAGAAGAGCGAAATTTATGGTCTATTTTGTGTTGGAAAGAGGGCGAGTTTACCCCAGAAAATGTTGTAGCTAAATCTTGCCAAGCAAAAATGATAAAAGCTTTTCAAGTAAAACCTATGAAATGTTGAGAAGAAGGCACTGAGTTGTTGAGTTCTTCATTGCACTTACAAGAAGAACAACATCCCAACATCCCTATTAATACCACATGTCAATTTTTTTAAATAAAAAAATTAAAATTAAGCTAAAAATAAGTTTTAGAAGCATTATATTATTCTCAAGCTTTTATGTAGGGAAGTTCTTTTTATTAAAATAATTGAGCTTGAGACCTAATCTCCAAATCCCCATTTAAAGATATATATATATATAACAAGCGAACTCGACATACAAGGTGTCAAACCAAGGGAGGAGCTCACGATGGGGCCAGTATATGTCGAACCAAGGGAGGAGCTCACGATGGGGCCAATATAACTACACACTTACACACTGTGTCGAGTGAAGATGGGTCCAACGGTCATTAGAAACCTTATACAACATTGTTGTCGCACAAGAGTGGAATATTGTTTCTAAAAGAATATATATATAATATATCATATACGGCGCTGAAATCAAATCTTCAATTGGCACAAATCTGCCGAGACTAGCTCATCGCGAAGCATACTACTGAAGGAGATCCCCACTCTATATTCATTGATGCAAGAATTTTTAGGAACAGAAGATCTTGAGACATTATAATCCCCTTCAATGGAATTCAATGGGTATGGATTGGGGATAGTTTTGTGTAACAGAAGGAGCTAGCCTTTGATTCACCAGCAAAACTTCAACCATACTTACATGGTGTGCCACCTGACTTACCATTTTTCAAAAGTTTGTTTACTGCCTTGGGTATGCGGTTGACTTTTGATATTATTGATTGTGTTCTTATAATTGCGATGGATTTCTTTACTTATTTGATTCTTTGAACGGTGGTGTTTTATACCTTTAAGATAAGCGAGCGCAAAAATATATTCTCTACGAGTCTAACTCTGCAAATGAGGAAGTATTTCACAAAAAAATAAATCTTCCAGGCCTTTTCACTATGATGAATTCCTCCATTGGTTCAGAATCAATTACCTCGTTATTGCAGGGATATGATTCTAGTTCACCCACAATTAGTGACGTGGGTGGTTTGTCTGTACATGAATTACGAATAAGAGGCACATCGACAGTAAATATGTTGAGAGTGGGATCGATGGCGGCTTTTGAAGACCTTTACGTGGATTACTTTCATGGTGGGGCTACTTTTGTTTCATCAACATTCATTCAATTCCATTGTGAAGTTGCCAGATTCGTTGTTGAGGGGTGAACCAGCCACAAAAACATAATACAAGGTCGATGAAATCTGGGTTATATCCCTTGCAACTCCGGTAGCAATCAATGGCCTATGTTTTCTAAGTTACAGATCAACAGAATTTCGAGAGGTCAAATACCTCGAGTTTTAATTGAGAGGAGAACCCCAGAAAGCAGTTTGACCAAACTGCTTATCTCTAGATCGACGATCGATATTCATTCCGGGGTCCCATCATTTTCCAGAAATCACTACGGCGATTTTGTTGATGCACATGGTGACAAAGACTGGACCCATGCATAATTTTCAATTGCCAGCGAAGCCAGCGCACCTCCAGCATAGCTCTGACAAGTCGACCCGGCGACCAAGGTTGGAATTTCAAAAACGACTTGCCCGTCAAAAATCTGACTTGTTTCCATAATTTCAAACCAAAATTTCGATTTTCTAATTTTTAACTGTATTTCATTGTAAATCACCCGTACCTAATAATTTACCCATCAAATTCCAACCCAACCCTGTCAGCGACAACCTTCACCCATGACTAATAATTTACCCGTCAAATTCCAACCCAACCCTGCCCGCGACAACCTTCTGTATAAACTCGTTTATAAAACAAAACAGTTTTGGAATCAATTTCGTAATTGATTTTTGGGAGTCAAGTTAGGACGGAGATAAAAATATGAAACAGAGATTTTGTAGAGATTTGGAGTCTGTAAATCATGACAATATGTAATGAAGAAATTTTTCTAAAATTGAAAAATAAAAATCAGCTTGATTATATTTTTGGGTAAGTTGCAAATTTGTTTTTCTTTTTTATGTTTTTCAATTCATTTATATTTTTTTTCTTCTGGTCAAGTGTATGTGGCACTCAAGTGTTTAAATTCAAGATTATGAATTTACCTTGAAATGATACTCAAGTTTTAATTTAAAATCCTTAATTGGTGCTCCACTTCTAGAAATTCACTCATAATTTCTTTTCCTTTTCATTATTCATTCTACATAATTAAAGCCCAGATTCTTAATTGTGTGCCATAAAGTTTTGTCCTTCTTCATCTTTCTTCCAACTCATTTTATATTTCAAGACTCTGCAATCCTCATTGTTCATGGCCATACTAGTTTTGAGTGATAGATTTTAGAATTAGACCATTCATTGCAAGTTCTTATGGTCTATCCTTTCGGCCACATATTTTAAAATCTTTATCATTTTCAGTAGATGTCTTAAGTATTTGTTCCTTTACAACGAGGAATTGTCTCCAGAGTTACAATAGAAAGGAAGGCCAAGATTTTTGTGTGTTATGTGCCCTAAAAAAGGTTCTATCCAAGCCTAAACAAGGAGGAGTCATAGAAATTGTCTAAAGGTAAGGATTATGTTCTATGTATAGGGAGGAGGGTCAAGCCCTGGAAAGAGGCCTAACAAACCTTAGACATGTCTATTGTGGAGGGTTGGAGGGCCTTAGAAAATTGCGCAAGTGCTTTGTGGAAAGGCCAAGCCCTAGAAAAGGTTGAAATTGACCTCAATTTTGAAATAAAGACAGCGAAGTATCTGAGGTAAAGAGCTAAGGCAATTGGTCAGTTTGTGGGTTGAATGTTGTTGAAGATTGGTTGTTGAGTGTGTTGAAGTTTGTTCATTAAGGAGTGGACAATGTTGATTTAAGGGTTGATTATACAATCACCTTGAAGAATCTAAGGCACTATGAGAAGTTGTTTAAGGGCTGAATATACAATGATTTGAAGGAAAAATCTACTGTGAGAAGCTAAGTTGCTTGGGGTCGAATATGCAAGATATTTGAAGGACAAAATACCTTGTGAGTAGCTGGTAGACAAAGGAGTTACTTCTCTGTGGTCATTGGACGCAAAGGATAGCATAGTGTCAGTGACGAAAGAGCACTGAGAGGACTATTGTGTAAGGGAATCTTCAGCGAGTTGGTCATTTTTGTCATTGGTCTTTTGGCCAGATTGAGGCTAAAGGAATTGTCCACAAGCCCTAGTGTATATTGTGTATACTATTGTCTTGTATCAAGGCTTTATAAGGGCCATGATCCCTTGTACAATAGTCCCGCATTTTTTTAATGAAGGAAAAAATAAAAACAAGTTTTTGGTCACTTATATTTCTATGTATTTTGTTGATTCATTGTTGTTACATTTCTGCTATGCAAATTGTTTGAAGTATATTTCAGTGTGTTTATGATCGTTATTAAACATAAACTTGATTTGAAACACTACGAAAAAGCAATAGAGCTCACACATGTTAGAAGAAATGCTGAGGGGGGTAAATCAGTTTTTTAAACTACTTAAATTTTTCTTTTATTATTCAAATTTTTGTACGCGACTATTATGAAGTAAACCTGCCTATGTACGCGGTTGTGATGAAGACAAGTAGCGTATATCCAATTCACTAACTTTTTCAGTTAATTCATCATCTGTTTAACTTGAACCAGTATATTGGTACTTCATTAAACATTAATTAAACAATAACCATGTGTAGTAAGAATAGAATAAGCCATCACACACAAACAACACATGAACACCAGGGATTTTAGGTGGAAACTCAATGTGGGAAAAAACCATTGTTGTTCTTGTTTTCTTTTTTCATTATAAAGAAAAAATTGCAAACTTGTGCTAGCGCAGACTCATACCAGTACGCAGTCACCCACCTACAGAAATCTATAACCTTCTCTCATTTTCCAACTTCTATTAGAAGGGAGTTACAACCCCCTTATCTTTTGTTCTTTGTGGATCACTTTTCAAAATGTTTCAAACTAAATTCATTCCAAATATCAGACAACAATACTGAAACCAACACTGTATCAGGTCACTTAATCATTGAACCAACTATATCATCAAGTCAAACATAGAAATAACTTGTTCAAACAACCAGCCCAACTTATATCATTGTATACTTATTCGTCAAAATACCAGACCACATATTATTCATCACTGAAACCACATTATGTCATTGCAAACCATGTCTAAACACATGTCAGAATATATACGATAATGTTCTTACTCATACCTGCGTCTGTCCACGTTTCTCATGAAGCATACTCACGTACAAATCTCAAAGTATTGATAGTTGACTCTGTATTATTGTACCATTGAATCAATTACCCAAACAAATATTGAATCCAACATAAATCACTGAACCAAACACAGATTATCACCTAGCAACGTAATCGCAAGTCAATACTTTACTTCATAATCAATTCAGGCCAAACAATACTGTCAAACATAGATAATTATAAGAGACTTCATCGACAGACATCAACAAACATAACATAATAGATCAACCATTATCATCAGCTCATACTGCAAAACCCTAGAAGATATACGTGACTCTTATAAATCACTTTTACGTATGTACGCGCCTTTTATACTTTACACCCACGTATAGATCTGTCTATTCTGCAAAATGTATATGCAACTATCCAAAATCAAATCCACGTATGTACGTGATTTTCTAACGCACACCTACGTATAGATCTGTAATTACTGAGTCAAACCTTCATCACACACCAGAACACCTGTCAAACTCAAATCTCAGCATACACAAATATACATCATAAAATCATCATCACAGGTCTATCAAATCATAAGCAGATTATTCAATATATAGTTATTTCATATCTAAAAGATATTATCCATTATCATACTCCTTGGTGCACACTTATTTTCGATCAAACCAACCATCAATAACCCAATACATGCACACTTAGTACTTTCATCTACATCTCCTAATAGTACTTTCATCTACATCTCCTTATATAGCTAAGGCATTAGCCAATACCTTAAGCCAATTCTGTAGTTATGTCAATGGTATTCTTTGGCAGGATCAAATATTCGTTGTCGTGCTCATTACTATGGAAAAATACCATGGTAAAGACCCCTGGTATTGAGAATATTATGGTGTGGAAACTGTACACGAATTTGTTTCACCATACCCACGTATGTACACACCCTTTGTTCACAGAACCCGCGTATACTTCTTAAAACATTACCTTTATCCTTCTTTTGTCTCTGAACTGATATCTAGACTTTCTATCACCTTTGTACTCATCATGTTTACCAGGTAGGTTGCTATCAAAGACAACACATTAGTCATAATGCCAACAATCTCCCCCTTTGGACTTGATAGCAACCATTTTGGTGTATTCTCTCCCCCTTTGAAATCAAGAAAAAAGGATTGACCAATGTTGAATGAAGGCTTCTCTCCCCTTTGTTGACATGAGTGGTGTAGATCTAATCTGTTGAGTATGAACATTGAATATTAACCATGCTCCCTTTGAGAATATGCTGAAATTTTTTAAGATATTCAAACAAGTACATGACTCTATGACTCAACCAAATATGACTTTTCTTATCACCAATGACTCAAGCTTATAGCAAGCACCCAATAGAGTGGGGTTACATACTTGACTCAATATCAAACACTGAAAATGGGATTACAATAGTCCAAACATTACTAGTATTATAATGATTACATGATGGATCTCTATGTGACTTTTACATCAAGAGACATTTATGACCAAAACAAAATACCTCAATAAAACCATGATAGCCATCAGCAACTATCATACACCATATAGGATCTGTACCATAAGCATTAAGTGTGACAACAAACACTTCAGCAACATATGTGTGTTTAGGAACATTATCCATGATATATACCTATCATGAACATCATCATACCAGAATGCTAAAGAAATCATAATGTCAACAATGCATTATTAGAAGCATAGCAGATACTCTCCCTGAACCTGTGACAACTATTCACTGTCAGATCTTATCCCATTAACTCATCCATCAATTAAGCCATCAAAGCATCTTCATCAATCACCAAGTTCATCAAAGCATCAATGTCATATTGCAGCAACTCATAAAGACAATACCACTTCTAAGTGGCATTTGAGCGATAACAGATTGTAACCAATCAACATCAGGACCAGAATGTCAAATAATAACTAAAGCATATCAAAGCTTTTCCCTGAGTTTGTCCCACTATTGCTTCATCATAGAGAAACATACGCAATTGTCTAGATAAGAACTCGCGTATATACGCGATTGACCTTCATAATATCTGCATACAAAAATAAAAATGAATTTTTCATAACCGCAGCACCCCCTGAGCTTGTATTGTCTGTACTTGTTCATTGTTACTACATCAGATGTACTATCAGTAATATAAGCAACATGAATATCAAAACAGCCATGGGGTTCATTATCAAAATGATATACGGATTTCACCCCCTAGATATGAAAGATCTGTCAAAATAATTAATGAAGTGATGAAACAGAGACCACTCCTAGTTCCTGTCTGAGATATTCAAAGGAATCACGTGGAAGAGTCTTTGTATATGTATCTGTAACTTGTTCCTTTAAGGAAACATACTCTAGTTTGACCTTTTGTTCATGTACATGTTCTCTCATAAAGTGATATTTGATTGGAATACGTTTGGTTTTTGAGTGCGTGAATGGGTTTTTAGAAATACTTATGGGACTAGTATTATCACACAAAATAGGTATAGGTTGAAGACAAGTGATGTGAATATCTTGTAATGTTTGCATCATCCATAGAAGTTGAGTACATCAAAATGCAACAACGTATTCTGCCTCAGTAGTAAATAAAGCAATGGAGCTTTGTTTTTTGCTAAATAATGATACCAAGCGGGGTCCCAAATAGAATGATCCTCCACTAGTACTTTTCTAATCATCAACATTTCCTGCCCAATCCACATGTGTAAGTATGAAGAGCAAAATTTACATTTTTGGGATACCATAGATCATAATCTCGAGTTCCTTGTAGGTAATTAAATATTCTCAACTGTGTGGACATGAGCTTCTTTAGGATTTGCTTGAAACCGTCCAACAATCCCAACTGCATGCATGATGTCTGGTCTTGTGCCTGTAAGGTAGAGCAAGCTCCCAATCATAGATTCGTATTCTATGATTCACCAGCAAAACTTCAACCATACTTACATGTTGTGCCATTACCTTGTCATTTTTCAAAAGTTTGCTTACTACCTTAGGTATGCAATTGACCTTTGACATTATTGATTGTGTTCTTATAATTGCAATGGATTTCTTTATTTATTTGATTCTTTGAACCGCGGTGTTTTTGAACCGCGGTGTTTTATACCTTTAAGATCAGCGAGCACCAAAATGTATTCTCTACGAGTCTAACTCTGCAAATGAGGAAGTATTTCACAAAAACATAAATCTTCCAAGCCTTTTCGCTATGACGAATTCCTCCACTGGTTTAAAATCAATTTCCTCATTATTGCAGGGATATGATTCTAGTTCACCCACAATCAGTGACGTGGGTGGTTTGTCTGTACATGAATTAAGAATAGGAGGCACATCGACAATAAATATGTTCGGAGTGGGATCGATAGTGGCTTTTGAAGAACTTTACGTGGATTACTTTCATGGTGAGGCTACTTTTGTTTCATCAACATTCATTCAATTCCATTGTGAAGTTGCCAGATTCGTTGTTGAGTGGTGAACTAGCAGCGAAAACATAATATAAGGTCGATGAAATAGAAGTAGAAATAAAATTCAATTATAACGACAACATTTCCGAGCTTGGTCTAGCAGAATGCGGGAAAATGGTGGAATTTATAATCCACTATAATGCCGACAATATTTGGGTTGTATCCCATGCAACTCTTGTAGCAATCAATGGCCTATGTTTTCAAAGTTTTAGATCAACAGAATTGCGGGAGGTGAAATAACTCGAGGTTTAATTGAGAGGAGAACCCCAGAAAGCAGTTTGACCAAACCACTTATCTCTAGTTGAACAATCGATATTCATTCCGGGGGGTCCCCATTATTTTCCAGAAACCACTACGGCGACAACCCAGAAGTGGTATCTGGTTTTACCAAACCATTGATGATTTTGTTGATGCACATGATGACAAAGACTTGAGACCCACGCATAGTTTTTAATCGCCATCGAAGCCAATGCACTTCGAGCTCATCTCCAGCATAGCATCTGACAAGTCAAACCCGCCACAACCTTCTGTATTAAGTTTATATATTACTTTTGAGATCATCTAACATTATTCATCGGAGTTGTCTATAATACGACTTTTTGGAGATTCCGGTGACGGAATCCGGCGGAAGAAATTGAGGTAAATCTTGATTTTTAGCAGTTAAAATGGGTTTTTAACTGCATATTTGGATTCAGCACCCTGAAAAACCCTTGGGACCCTTTGATTGTGCAGAAAATAGCTATCAAACTTGCCATTCCAATAAATTGCTGCCGGATTTTAACTGGAAAAACCCGCCGGAAAAGCTTCCAAAAAGTCTCATTATAGACAACTGCTTATTCATCCATTTAAATTGAAGGCCTAAATCATTATAAATAGGTAATATATTATTTTTGTAATGTGAACTCTCTTACAAAACAAAAAAGTTTTGTAACCAAAAAAGAATCAGTTTCGTAATTGTTTCTGTATTAAGCTAGGACGGAGATAAAAATCACAAACTAAGGTTTTGTAGAGGTTCGGACTCTGCAAGTCGTGACAATATGTAATGAAGAAATCTCTCTAAAACTGAAGAATAAAGACCAGCTTGATTCCATCTTTGCACAAGTTGCATATTTTTTTTTACGTTTTTCAATTTATTTATATTTTCTTCTTCTAATCAAGTGTATGGAGCAGTAGGGTATTTAAATTCAAGATTATGAATTTTCTTTGAAATCATACTCAGGTTTTAATTTAAAATCCTTAATTAGCGCTCCACTTCCAGAAATTCACCCACAATTTCTTTTCCTTTTCATGATTTATTCTACAGAATTAAAGCCCAAATTCTTAATTGCCTTAGCCATAAAGTTTTGTCCCTCTTCATCTTTCTTCCAACTCACTTTATATTTCAAGACCCTGCAGTCCTTATTGTTCATGGCCATACTAGTTTTGAGTGATAGGTTTTAGAATTAGACCATTCATTGCAAGTTCTTATGGTCTATACCTTTGGCCATATACTTTAAAACCTTTATCATTTTCAGTATATGTCCTAAGCATTAGCTCCCTTTCAACAAGGAATTGTCTCCAGGGTTACAACAGAAAGGAAGGCCAATATTTGTGTGTGTTGTGTGCCCCAAAAAATGTTTTATCTGGGCCTAAACAAGGAGGAGTCACAAAAGTTGTCTAAAGGTAAGGGTTATGTTCTATGTACAGGGTGGAGGGTCGAGCCCTTGAAAGAGGCCTAACAAGCCTTAGACATGCCAACTGTGGAGGGTCGAAGGGCCTTAGAAAATTGCGCAAGTGATTTGTGGAAAGGCTAAGCCCTAGAGGACGCTGAAATGACCTCAATTTTGAAATAAAGACAATGGAGTACCTCAGGCAGAGTGCTAAGGCAGTTGGTCAGTGTGTAGGTTGATATGTTGTTGAAGATTGGTTGTTGAGTGTGTTGAAGTGTGTTCATTAAGGAGTGGGCAGTGTTGGTTTAAGTGTTGATTGTACAGTGACCTTGAAGGATCCAAGGGATTGTGAGGAGTTGTTTAAGGGCTAAATATACAATGATTTGAAGGGTAAATCTACAGTGAGAAGCTAAGTTGTTTGGGGTTGAATATGCAAGATATTTGAAGGACAAATACCTTGCGAGTAGCTAGTAGACAAAGGAGTTATTTCTCTATAGTCATTGGAGGCAAAGGATAGTCATTCAAGTGTCAATGACGAAAGAGGACTAAAAGGACTCTCGTGTAAGGGCATCTTTAGCAAGTTGGTCATTTTTGTCATTGGTCTTTTGGGTAGATTGAGGCTAAAAGAATTGCCCTCAAGCCCTAGTGTATACTATGTATGTTAGTGTCTTGTACCAAGGCTTTGTAAGGGCCATGATCCCTGATATAGGAGCCCTATGTTTGTTTTATTGAAGGACTAATAAAAACAAGTTTTGGGTCACTTATATTTCTATGTACTTTGTTGATTCATTGTTACATTTCTGCTACGCAAATTGCTTGAAGTTGTGTATTTCAATGTGTTTATGATCTTTATGAGACATAAACAATCTAAGAGACTAGGATAAAACAACATAGGTCATGCAAATAATCAGGTTCAACGAATTCCACAACAAAAGCAGAATATGTGGCAGTGTCAAAAGCAACCAAGGAGATTGTGTGGCTAGAGAAAATTCTTAAAATCTTTTCTTAAAGAAAATTCTGAACTTATAGGAGAAACAAGTGGACTCTACTACTCTTTTGATCAAAAATACTTCTACAATTGAATTGGCCAAGAATACCAAATTCCACAGTTGAACCAAACATATCAACACGAAGTATAATTTGATTTGACATCATGTAGAGGCCAAGACTATTCACCTACGACATTGTTCCGCAAATGAGCAAATTCCAGAGATCTTCACCAAAGCACTTGGAAGAGAAAAGTTTCAAAGATTCAAAATGATGCTTGAACTCACAAACACCCCTTCATAATAAGGAGGGGAATGTTAAACACCTAATCTTGAGGGATTGGGCGAAAATGTGTAAATATGTAAATAAAGAAATTTGAATAGTTAAAAAAGGAAGAGACCTTGGAATCTGAATCTCAAAGGTCTTCCTTCATCAAGTATATAATGATGCTCACATTAATGCGAAAGATAAGATTTCGAGAGTTAAACAACGTGGCTTGAAACCATATTAGGTGATAGTTTTTTAATGTTCTTCTATTCTACTCCTTCGAAAGGTTCCTATCAAGAACCCTAGGAATGAGTTCTATGCATTGTTGAGAATGGGGTTTTGGAATGAATTTGCTCTCCACCATTCTGCGGTACGGATTATGTCCTCTTTGGCTCTATTAGAATATCTGAAGAGAAAAGCCTCCTTGTCCCATAATGTTGAGGTCATTATGCAACCATTGAGCAAAAAAGTATTAGTTATTTCCACTTCTTCCTTGCACATTACACAAATGGAGGGACCTTTATACCCTTTACATTGGAGACAATCCCATATTAGAAATTTCATGAGAGCTATGAGCCAAATCATGGATGATACTTTGGGCCATAACTAGAGGTTCCAAATTTCCCTCCATACCTCCCTCAAATCAATGTTGTATTGACCCACTATTATCCTGTAGGCTTGGTTGACATGGAAATTGCCATCCCCTTGTTGACCCCATCTTAAGATGTCCTAATTGGTTCTGAGTTGTATTCTCTAGGATTGAAGTTGATGTCCCATTTCACTTTTGGCCTTTGAATCCCATTCCACTATTCAAGTGCTACAATGTCACCATTTTATTTCTAAAGCAAACATTATGAGGGTTTGATCTTCTTGATTTTGGCATTCCCTCATTCTCCCTCTTTGGAGCAACAAGAACCTAGATTGCTAAAATAGGGGAATTTTACCTAGAAATGGATCTTGTTCCCATGCATCATATGAAAACAAAAAAACACTGACCATCTTGGACTTCCCAAAATAGTAATTATGCACCAAGACTCTTTTGTTCCATGCATTGTTCCAAATCAGAGGACCCCAAGTAAACTCCTTCCATATTGTTTAGATCATGGACAAAGACATTTTTGCATAATTGGCCTTCCAAATCTTGGCCCAAAGTTCAATGTGGGCTTTTATCTAGCAGCGTCAAGTTTTGGCTATCGAGGCTCTACCCATGAGAAGAGGATCTTAGGTGTCAAGTCTTCCTTTTGATTTGGAAGTGCAAGCCTTTTCCTTAGTCAACCCTCCCTAGAGAAAGGTTCGTTAAAGGTTGTGCATTCTTTTGATAATATTCATGGGAGTAACCAAGACAAAGAATAGGTATAAAGGCATCGAGTGGAGGAACAATTTGATTAGGAGAATCCAACATGGAAGAGAGAGATCTAAAATTCCAACTAGACAACTCATCCTCCAGCTTGGTCATCAAATCCTCCCATCATACATTTCTAAGAGCTTTATCCAGAAGGGTTGTCCCTAGGTATTTAAAGGGGAGGGTGCTTTTTGCAACCCCAAGATTCGAGTGATGTGACATTGGATTGAAGGAGGGGAGTTGAAGAAGCAAAACCTAAGATTTATATAGACACTTTCATAAACATATCCAAGATTGACTTTGAAGCTTTGGTCTCCTTGACCATTGAAGGGCCTATGAGACGAGTATCATATACAAATTGGAGGTGGAACAAGGAGTCAATCAAATAGTGAGGAGAGATCCCTTTAGGAGCATTGTTCATTAAGGCTCTTTCAATGAAATGACCAAGGCCCTCGGCCACAATGATGTAGAGAAAAGGGAGAGAGGTCCCATCAACAAATGCTTCAAGAAGGGTTCAAAGGTATGGGTATGGGAGCCATCCACTAAAATGGAGATTAGAGCCAAGGAAAGTAGAATCTTGATCAAAAGGATGCACTTAGAGAGCATAATCCAAAGGCCTTGAGGACCCATTCGATGAAGTATTAGTTAAATCGATTATATGCCTTGGACATATCCAAGTTGATTAACATAATAGGTTTTTTAGTATTTTACTCATTTAGAGAGAGTGGACGGGTTCAACAGTCGTGATGATCCCATCAAGAATTTGTCTCCCTTCTACAAAGACACCTTGCTCAAGGGAGATGATCTTGTTCAAAATGGGTTTCAATCTATTAGCTATAATCTTGGTGATGATTTTACAAATGACATTGCATAAAGAGAGGATGAAACTTGTCCTCGCTAGCTTCTCCAAGAAAGAGAGTAGATGTGATTTATTAGATACAAATCAATATCTTCTAAATTTCTGAACTCTTATCCTACAAAAGTTTTCAGGGAGGCAATCATATTCTTGTTCCTTTCACTAACATGAGAGTTATGAAAAGAGGCTAGTGTTATGATCCCCCTCCTTGAGTCATTTTGTCCTTGATTTTTGTCACCATTGGATCTCTTTTTTATTATCTTTTTCGTGGATTTGTAACTTTAGTTGTTCCTCCTTTTCATTGAGGTTCTCTAATCTACCATTTAAGATGAATGCTCTCATCATTTTCTAATTTTCCTCACTCCTCAAAGATGTTTCCAAAGACTTCTTTATCCAACACCTTAATCATGGCCTTGAGATGCTTTAATTTTTGTTGCAATTGATACATCATCATATTATATAGATTTGACCGTTCAAGCCACCACGCTTCTATATTCTGGAGGAAATCAAGGTGTTCGATCCATAATTTTTCAAAGTGAAACAATTTTGGGTGCATCTTGAGGGAGTTTTTCCATGACAATAGAGTAGGTCAGAGGTCCAAGCCAAGGGTTGAAACTCTACTTGAATGGCCTATCTCATCTAGAACATGGTTTTTGATACTCAAAACTATGATTTGATGAGTCCATCCTCTATTATTCTAGGTAGACTGGCCATTATTAGTGGGTATGTCAATAGGCACAACTACTCAATGGTGTCTAGAAAGGTTATATTCTCTATCTCTACCCTTCTTATTCCCACCTTTTTTTCATCCATAGAGGTAATGATGTTAAAATCATGTACTTTGATCCAAGGTTGCTAATAAATGGATAGTCCTGCCTAGCAGAGCATGCTTAGGAAGGCCCCCTTTGAGGTTGAGATTGGAGAACCATCACATTTGTAACATATCCTTGTTTTGTAGTACCTTGTACTTTGCACTTAATTAAGATAATCTTGGGTGTAGTCATTTGGCCTTCCAATTACACTTTCTCAAGGTTCCAAAGTATTGCCAATCCCCCTAATGCACCATCAACCTCTACCACTAGCCCTTTTATATTTTTCTATAACTTTTGAGCTATGTCTAACATGGATTCATTATCACATTTTGTTTCTTATAACATCATAATGCTAGATTGCTCCTAGAGAATTATTTCCCTTAGGAGGCTATGTTTGGATATAGCATTAAGGCCCCTTATATTCTAAAGTGCTTTTCCAAGAAGCTTGTGGTCCATATAGAATCAACCAACAAGACTCCTATTTCTTTGAGTCTCTATTTGGTCAATTTGCAACCTCCTTTTTCCCTCAATTAACTATTTTCTTCTGTCATTTCAAGAAGTTGGTTTTGACTCCCAATCTTCTTATATCCTTCATCTATTGGTTTAAAATGTTATTGTTGCCTTTGCTTTTGATTGCTTCTCAATGTATATGTCAAAGTTGATCTTCCAACATGTCACTTATCCTTGTTCACCATAGATATCCACCAAATCCCAAAGGTTGTTCACTTAGTCCTCAAGTTCCACATCCTTGCATTTCCTAGTCTTCATCTAAGGGTTACGGAAGATCTTGTGTAAGCACCCCCTCTTGCATCTCTATTTCCAATGCTTGTAAAGTAAGGTTACCATTCTGTATGTTACTTTTTTGTTTCTTTTGGATGTTTGGATCTAATAAACTTTGTTGATCTTTGCCTTTGGTGAGATTTGACGATTTCAATCCACCAAGTTTTCCTTCCTCTACTAGGGCCCGAAAGTTATTTTTAGAGTTCTCCTCTTGTTGGATTCCACCTTAGAAAGCCCCTCTTTCTCTTGTTGATCCTTGGCTTTCCCTACTCTATTTCTGCAGTCAAAGGGCAATGATGAAATAAATGCCCATGTTCATGATATTTCCTGTCTAAAAGGTATGTGTTCATAGTCCAAGCTTTTTACTCAATCTTCATCCTAATAAGAGATTGTTATTGAATCTAGAAGAGCTCCAACCACATTCATGTAAACACAAATCCCAACATACAAGTTACATTGGCCCATCTTAGTTACATCTAAAATTTTCACAGAACTTCTCAAACCATTGCTAAGCCCCTATCAAAGTTCCTTCATCCCAAAATTCTTGCAATGAGTAAATTCAAATCCAAACGAGGGCTTGCACAAAGTCTTCCTTTTCTAGTGAAAATTGTTCTATCCAATACCTAGGTTGTAGTCCAACAAAGATGAAAAAATATGGCCACTCCTCAAATATTCTCTCACAATCCTTTGTACTTGTAAAGATCGATGTGAAAGAACCCTTAGATCTCAATTTTAGGTCTATCTATCATTAGGTCACCATCTTGTCTTTATCTAAGTTATTAGAACTCTTTTCTATGGCCAAATTCCCATGGAGTTCCCAACTACGACATGACCCCTCATATATTAGATTTAATTATCAATGCGGGGGGTGTGACTTCGTACCTCAAATTTAGTGTTGCCTTTTCTAGACCATTGTTTTGCAACTGTTGATATACTCGCTTCCCCATTAGCACCCAAGCATCTTGGGTTGTGGGTTACTAATAACTCCTTCCCTAAAACCCCTACTTTGATCTTATTTGGGGTGGAATCAAAGCCTCCAACAACTACCTAACTATACAACTTTGACTTCATATTAGTCCCAATTCCATGGTCTTCCAATGGTTCAAGCTCCCTTGTCATGCTAAACATCTAATGTATGTATGCATGTTAGAGTGGATCTTGATTTATGCCTCGTGACCTCCATTGTTGCATGGCCCCTTGCCACACTACATCATCGTTTCCAAGTCTATCACCTTCAACACCAATCACCCAGTTTTGAAACCCTAGCCTCTTCTCTAATAGCTAGCATCATCGATCATCATCCCCTCGACATTAAACTCTTTTGGAAGTTATTTACCATATAAATTTTAGACCATAAGCATTTAAACTAATTGATGTTAAAATTGAGATTAAAGCATTTATATTAGTTTTCTATATATTGTACTATGTAATTTGTGGAGTCGTCATTAAATGTACAATCTTTGTTTTACTTTTGTAAAGTTTTAAAAGTTTTATATAGCTTTTAATTATCGATTTTCACACTAAGTCATGTCACCTTAGCTCTCTTCAATGGGGTTTCTTAAGTTATTGCAAGTAGAATCATTTTACATTGCCAAAATCACATCTAATAGCCTTTATACCCAAAAAATAAATAAATAAATAAATGCAAAATACTAGTTCAACATTGACTATACAAAGGTGTCAAAAGCATAACACTCTTCGCATTTGTACATGAAGATTAAAGCCAAAAGACAAAAAAGCAAAGCAAGAAAAACAAAGAAAAAGAATTAGAATAGATTAATCAACCAAGCAAACTTGCTCTATATTCCTCTAGTAAATTATTAGAAAGTAGTGAGAATTCTAATTTTAAAAACTATACGATGAAGGTATCAACCTCCTCCATCAAAAGATAGGTCTATTTGTTTCCTTTTGAGTCAACTAAAGTCCATGGTTCAAATATAACTCTAATATTTGGGCATCCACATTTTCACCTTAGCTTACAAAGTTTACATCAGTCATTATAAGAACATACGTAATTTTAGTGATCGAAGGCATGCCCTAAATTACCTTCTATTATAACTGCAAAGGATCAGCTCAAAAATATGATTACTTGTCAACTCCTCTACATTCCTAAGGAATTTTTCTTATGCATGTAACCAAATAATAGTTTTTTTTATTTTCAATGGTCACTTATTTATCTTCCCTTTCAAATAAAGCTGAAATGATTCCATAAGACCATAGAAGTTTTTATCATGTTATAGCATGCAACCAATGGTTAAAAAAAATATCCAACGTTCAATCGTTCATCACCTACCGTCTTAGGACATTTTCAACAAAGCGCCGCCACTTGTTAATATTACTCCTCTGAATTGATTTAGACCTGCACACATTTCATAAAATGATTGTAGCTAGTATTTATTTACAAACTAAGACCTTAGTTTCACAAAATGACTCTAAATAAGCATGTATTCCCAAGCCAACAAAACAACCTTACTTCAAAAGCTATAAACTAGAGAAAGGCGCTTCAAACATATCCTTCAAAGCCATTATTCTGAATAAATCCAATAGTCATTTTTACGTTAGCTTGGCATTATCCTTTAATGGGTACATTGTTATTTAAGAATATTAAATCTTAATTAATATCAAACAAAAAAGTTTGAAATGCCTATCAAGACTTTAGTTCACTAGTGAGGTCAGAAAGTGTTGACACATTTCCTTGGGTTTCATTAAAGTTGTGACCTATCCCACCCAAATTGTATGTTAAAAAGGGATGAAGTTAGCTGCAAGTCCCAAGAAAATTTCACGAAAAACATAACCCTCAAACTTAAGGTCTAAGCCAAAGCGAGTCTATGTTGTATAGTACAGCCCCTTGGGGCATGTTTCTAGAAGCATTTCAAACCTTGAAAAAAAGAGTGAAACTTTATTGCAAAAGTACAATGTAAATGTCATATTAAGAAATTGTTACAATGAATACAGGGAATAGTTGCAATCATATTATGATAACAATTGTCTTCCTTTTGAAAAACCATATCTTGATAACAATTATCTGCCTCTTGAAAAAGCTCCTCAACAAGGCTAATTGGAAATATTTAACAAACCTTATACATGTATATTTTATTCCCCTAAAATTGGGAATCCCTAAATTCATGGAAAATTTATCTATTGAATGCAAATCCTCCCCTTAGCAAGGGCAAGAACAATCAGTATAACAACAAAACAAAAGATAGCTTTGATTACCCATACAAGTAAATGGGTGCATAGACTCATGCCACCATAGAAATTGCAAACATCAGATAAAAACATTATTTTGAAATTCCATTATTGTAAAATGTAAGAGATATAACCAGAAACTATACAAAGAATTAATATGCTTCGATGTCTTGGTACTGAAAATGCACCTACATTGTAAGGGTGTTCGGAAACATTATTTCATGATATGTCAAGATCAAAGTAAAACACAAACATAGGCTCATGCATATATTATAGGAACAAACAGTACAAACCACATAATAAAATCCTGGGAGGATAAGATGAAATAAATTATGTAATAAGATACAATCATGCTATATTAAAATAGAAACATTATATATGTTATGTATTTTGAGGCTTGTACACCAAAACTTTAGGACTACAAGCAGGAAAGTACAAAGTTAATTTTGGAAGAATGTATCGAGTGAACAATGTTGCTTTCATGTGTTCAATCTTCTTTTCTTCCGTGTTGACTTATTACCAATAAAAGAACTAAGAATGGCAAGAGATGTTATGCTAACATTTCAGAACTTGAAAAGACATCAAACTACTTTCTTAAAGACAACCATTAAAAGATTATATTTACACTGACACAGTAATGAGCAAAGAGAGACTTTTTAATTTTGGTACCTAATACCTACAGATAGAACTTGGGTGTTGATCAATGATGACATGTGTTATTTACTGAACTCAAAATTTGAAGATTCATGTTATGGTTGATCATTTGACAGTAATGGTATAACTGCTAGACAGTTGATGTTGTCTGTGTACTAAATGGTTGGAACTTTAATGACTAAGATAATATGGATTACAGTTTTAGCTTCTTATTCGTCTACAAGTAGCACAAAAATCTATGTTTTCAAGTTTCCTGGTATTCATTTTAACATTCTGCATGTTTTCTAAATATATATGCATCAAAATATATAAAAATATGCATTATATAAAAAAGGCTTCGTCACAGGTTTTCTGGAAATTCATGTTCCAAACTCCAAACTTTGCTCGTGCTTCCAACGGCACTGGGAAGAAAGCAATAACCAAGCTTTTTAACCTTATCAAGTGTTAAGAAAGCAAATGCCAAGGACTAATCAGTAAAAGCTACCCAATAGGAAAGTGACCCTTGCATAGAGTTGCTAATGGAGCTGCAAATGTATCATAGGCTTGGATGGAGTGAAATCGAAAAGCGAAAGAAGCTTAAGTGAAAACAACATTAGAATGAAATGGATAAGGTAGCAACTGTGCCATACACTTTTTCCATTCAAAAGCAATGCTATGATTGATGGGACCCTAGAGGTTAGAGGTATTTATTAATTATTATAAGGTAGCATTCATTAGCCCAAATCCGATAAATGCCTCTACAGATATTTTGCAAAGATGCAAAATAGTGTTCCAAACAAGGCTAAGGTTTATTTGAATTTTGATAACAATGGGAGACTCCTAACTCATAATGAAATCAAATATTCCTGACTTTATGTCCGATGGGCAAGGAAATTCAAATACCCTAGCACAAATCAGAAAGGACTTTCGAAAGCAATCCGACGAGTTAGTAGCAGGAGCAATCTTATCCAATTTAGCTGACTGTAGTAGATGTTCAGTCCAAGAAGCTGTTTGAAAAACAACATTCAAAATTGTAAACTACAGAGACATCACCCTAGGACTTGAAGCCATAATAACTGTGAATGTAACAAATATGGTGATTTAGCAGCAGAAGCAACCTCAACCAACTTACCTGACTCTGGTAGATGATCTGTTCACAAAGCTGTTGGAAAAACAATGTTCAAGATAATAAACTGCAGAGACATTACCCAAAGAATTGAAACAAAAATAATTCTGAATGTAACAAACATGGTACAAAAGGATTTTATAATAACAGTCAGATTCAAAGAGTTTATGCAAAGCACTTCAATATGATGCCACAAACACACTTGGGCAAGCTCAGGAACCGGAATGAGAACTCTGCACCTTCTATATCAACCAGACTCTAGCAAGTGCTGCTCAATATTCACTACACAAACCAACAGCTTGTATATTCCATCTCAGCTCTCACATTCATTTTGGCATGCAACTCAAACCTATAGAGATCACATTACAACTTACATCTGGATAATATAATTACAATTAAAGACAAACTTAATAAATATTTACACAATAATTACAATCAATAAAAATTCTCCAAAAAATCAACCAAACTCTGGTACCCAGACATGCAGGCCAACAGCCATCACAATGATGTTATGATCCACAGTTTTCCTTGTGCTCATGACTTTTTTCTATGTGTCTGTTGTTCCACAACTATATTATGTGTGCTACACTATACCAAAACTTTATTTTATGAGCCTATTTCCTCCACAGTTCATTCTACAACCTTGATTTTCCCCAATTACAGACACAATTTCATCTGCAACAACATCTACCTTAATGAATTTATAGTCTAATTCATACTGAAACCTCCTTGTGCAAAAATTAGTGACAACATCATCCAACCCTGTAGTTTTGCATACCGTGACGTGAGAATTTGAAGAGTCGCTTGATTACAAAGGTTGCAATGACTAGACACTAAATTCGTTGCGCTGCTCTTACTGGAACATTGTTTGTTATGGTGGATAAGGTCATGACCCCTATATATAATCACCTCTACATGTAAGCAACTTAGCATAGATACCCACTGTAGAAAGAACCACATTTTTTTTCCCATTAATAAAAGCAAAATTTGGTTACAAGTTGGTACCATCATGCCCCACAGTCATTTTTCATCAGGGGTTGCTAGTTCTGTTTCCAAACTAACAAAGCCTCTGTAAACCAGAAAAGTGAAGCTCCTCTTTGAAGTCAGCTTCTGTCAATAGGGTGAGTTACAAGTTGCCCAACAAAATGAATATTTTTTAATGTTCAATGATCTTATCTTTCACTGATGCACTGTGCTGTTCAGAATGTTGAAAATTGGTGTAACTTGGGAGGTACTCCCACAAATCATGGGTACTTGATTTGTGAGGAGATGACCCACAAAATGAAGGATTGTGGGCAAAGTACCCAAGCCTGGGGGTTTTGGACCCAAAGCAGTGGGCTTAGAACTAGGAAAGAATATTTATTTTTGATATTATTAGTGTTTGAGCATGTAGGCTCAGGTCGGTTGGGAGACAAGTGACATGACCCTTGGGGTTAATAGTCACCCCTTAAACACTATATTGGAGGACATGGAGGTCATTTCATCATCATAGCAACTCCATCTTATGAAGAATAGCAAGCCAAGAAAAGAGCTGCACATCTCCAAGTGGAAAACGAGTTCGAGATTTTCTATATGTTGTTGAAGAGGAATAGAAGGGCGAGGGTTCTGTTCTGCCTGGCCAAGTTAAAGGAAGTTTTGTTCTGTTGTAGGGCTGCAGGTCGCTGCAGAGGGTCGCAGAGGGCCTCAGGATGGTTGCAGGAGGGCCGAAAAGGCCTCACAACCAAGGGCAGACGGATCTGTGAGGGCTGTAACAGAGACAAGCCTATCTAAGGTAGGCTGTAGGCAGGGGAGAGGGTCCGAAATGCCTCAGAGGCCTGTGGAGCAAGGCCAAAGTGCCTCAGGCCTGTGGAGAGGCCAGCGAGGCAGAGAAGGATTGATGTTTGTGTCAAGGGCTGTTGTTCTGAGAGAGAAGGGTTCTTGAGTTGTAACTGTGAAGTCTGTTCAGTAACGGAAGTCTGCACAGCATGTTTAGAGGCTGATATATACAGAGGATTGAAGGACAAACCCTATTTTGAGCAGCTGTACATACAGGGCATAAAAGGAGCTAAAGGACTACCAGGACAGAGGACTAAAGGGAGCTGATCTTCTGTGGACAACAGGACTGAAAGGGCTGATTGAAAAGGGAGCTCAACCAGCAAGTAAGTTGTGTGTTTGTCTTTGATTTGTTAGGAAGATTGAAGGTCTAAAGGAGTTGACCTCAAGCCCTAGTTGTATACTGTGTATACTGTGTCTTGTATCAGGTTTCATAAACGGCCATGATCCCTGCTACGGGAGCCCTATGATTGTTTATTGAAGGACTAATAAAACAAGTTTTGGGCCGTGTGTGTGCGCGATTGTTTATTGAAGGACTAATAAAACAAGTTTTGGGCCGTGTGTGTGCGCGCGCGTGCTCAACTCTTGTATTTCATGTCCCATGTCCCAAGTGTAAATCCCACCCTGGCCCATGAGCAACTTCGTTTCTCCAACCTGCAAATGAATATTCTAAAGGAGACATGATTCCATAAAACCATAGAAGTTTTTATCATGTTATTGTATGTGACCAGTGGTTAAAAAAAAATCATGATTCAATTGTCCATCGTGTGTGTGTGCCATCTTAGTACATTTTCTATGAATGCCACCACTTGCTAATAATACTCCACTCAACTAATTTAGGCATGCACACATTTCACAAAATACTATAGCTAGCATTTACTTCCAAGCTAAGACCTTAATTTCACAAAATGCCTCTAGAGTCTAAACAAGCAAGTATTCTCAAGCTAACAAACCAACATTACTTCAAAAGCTATAAACTAGATAAAGCTGTTTCAAACATATCCTTTAAGCCATTATTTTAAATAAATCCAAAAGTCATAAAACATTACTTCAGCTTAGCATTATCCTTTACTGGGTACACTGGTATTTAAGAAAAATAATTTTCAATTTATAACAAACAAAAAAGTTTTTAAATGTCAATCAAGTCTTTAATTCACTAGTGAGGTTGCCGACACTTCCTTGGGTTCCATTAAAGTTCTGCCCTACCCCCACCCAAATTGTATGTTGAAAAGGGATGAGATTAGATGCAAGTCCCAAGCAAATTTCGGGTTAAAAAACGCTCAAACTTAAGGCCTAAGCCAAAGAAAGTTTATGTTGTATATTGCAGCCCCTCAGGCCATGTTTATAGAAGCATTTTGAACCTTGTAAAAAAAGTTAAATTTTATTGCAAAGGTACAATGTAAATGTCATATTAAGAAACTGTTGCAATGAATAAAGAGAATGGTTGCAATCCTACCATGATAAAAATTATCTGCCTCTGGCAAAACCACATCTTGATAACAATTATCTGCCTCTTGAAAAACCTCCTCAACAAGGCTAATTGGAAATATTTAACAAACGTTATACATGTATATTTTATTCCCCAAAATTGAGAATCCCTAAATTCATGGAAAATTTATCTATTGAATGCAAAACCTCCCCAAGGGCCAGAACAATCAGTATAATCACAAAATAAAAGATAGCTCTGCTTACTCGTAAAAAAAAAAGTCTGGTAACACATAATAAAATGCTGGGAGGATGAGATGAAATAAACTATGGAATAAAATACAATCATGCTATTAAAATAGAAACAATATACATGTTATGTATTTTGAGGCTTGTACACCAAAACTTTAGGACTACAAGCAGGAAAATACAAAGTTAGTTTTGGAAGAATATATCGGGTGAACAATGTTGCTTCCATGTGTTCAATCTTCTTTTCTTCCGTGTTGAATAATTGAATTATTACCAATAAAAGAACTAAGAATGGCAAGATATGTTATGCTAAACATTTCAGAACTTGAAAAGACATCAAAATACCTTTCATAAAGACAATCATTAGAATATTATATTTAAACTAAATGAGGAGCAAAAGAGAGTTCCTTTTTAGTTTTGGTACCTAACACCTACAGTTACAACTTAGGTGCTGATCAAATGATGACAAATGTTATTTATTGAACTTGAAATTTGAAGGTTCATGTTATGGTTGATCATTTGACGATAATGGTATAACTGCTAGACAGTGATGTTGTCTGTGTACTAAATGGTTGGAACTTTAATGACTAAGATAATATGGACTACAGTTTTAGCTTCTTAAAAATGTAATATTCCTGTACATGTAGCACAAAAATCTATGTTCTCAAGTCTTCTGGTATTAATTTGACATTCTGCAAGTTTTTTACATATATATGCACCAAAATCAATGTTACCAGACTCGGAATCAGCAATTAATCGGCGAGCCAAAAGAACGAAGAGTTTTAATCAGATTGGCAAAAGATCGGGAAAAAATCAATGAATACAATAAAAAAGAAGATGCATATTGAATTTAACAAACAAACAAAAACATTTTTCATTGATATTCAATAAAACCATGTACAAACAATGCATAATATCAATAGATATCCAAAATATCACGAATGAATAAGTATCTCACATATGTTATGAGTCCAAACATGATCCAAAATATTGAATCATCACTCCTGACCAGTGACTACATAGAACTAGAAGCATCTGCTTCTAAAATTTTACAAAACACTGCATACCAAAGTCACATGGTTCGGGTTCGAATTCGAATTCAACAATCATTAAGTACGATTCGAATTCGAATTTTCTAATAAGGTTCGAATGAGGTTCATCATTAAATTTTTTATATATATTTAATGTTGTAAATAAAATATAACATAGAATAATAAATTAAATTACTTCAATATTTTTGGGCATATAATTCACATATCTTAATAGCAAATTCATATAATTAAATTATAGAGAACTAAATTTATATTATTTAAAAAAATAATAATATAATATTATATTATATGAAACAATATATAAATTTATGTCGATATTTCATAAATTTTATATTTATATGATATAAATTAAATTAAATGTAATTACTAATATAATATGTAATTATTAATATATAATATATACAACAATTTATATATAATATGTAAATATTAATAATTATTGATATAATATATAGACAACAAATTCTTTAACTGTCTTACTAAAATTACTTTTGGCAGCTAACTTGGAAAAATTACATTTGGTGGCTAAGTGACTTTGTGTTAGACAAATGTATATTTTTATTTTAATGATTAATGCACTATTTCGTTTGTTCAGTGGAGGGAAGCCGACAGGTTGCAAACTCTATGAAAATGTGGCTTCTCATCTAGATTTTGTTTGGGCTACACAAAACAAGAAGTTAGAACAGCCATAGAGATCAATGATTTAGAATGCCGACTTAGTGAACATATGGCCACGCAATCTCGACAACAGTAGCCATTAATATGCAAGAGGGCTCTCGAACGGCACGTTTGATGCAAGGGTTTCGTAGGGAACATTTGACGGTTGTATGGAACCCCAAGGTTGAAGCAAATGAAGAAAATTGAGCCCCTTATGCAAGAAAAATCTCGAAGGGAACACTTGACCACTGTATGTAGCTCCGCAGTTGAACCAAACATAAAAAACCAAACCTCAAACGAACCTTGAATGAACTTATGCTGAAAAAAACATCAAAAAAACCCATATATCCAGAGTTTGACTCGCCCAAATTCGAATCAGGTCTTTTGCATGCCGAGCCAACTTGGACTCGCGAGTGCTCGCCAAGTCTGGTAACACTGATCAATATATATATATTAAAATTTAAAACATGTAGAAAGAAATAAGAAAGAAAAAAAAAATATATTTTAAAGTCCACAAGGCTAAAGATAGCATGTGGGACAAATTGCTTCTTCATCTAGTTGATGTATTCGGCCCTTTTCCTGTGAAGCCTCACAATAAATGCTTCCAGCTTCTCGACAAACCTCTCGCTGAATAGATTATCCCAAGAGCTAGCTGCTAGAATATTTGCATAAATTTCCCTGTTGTCTTTGAAGGCCTTGCATTCTAAAATGAAATGCTTTTCTGTTTCCACTTTTCCTGAACAACAAAAAAGTCATACTCTTTCCTCCCACACTTCTTTTGGCCTTTTCCAGTGCCCTGTTTCACAACAAAGTTGATGAGAATTAGTCCTTAACTAAGCAATAAGAATTTTAGCTCTCCAAGAAATATTGGCCTCTATGTACGCTTTTTGTTGATGATTATGAGTGGGATTAAAGTTAAACACTTAAATATTGTACTTTTTCTTTCTCCCTAGCTCCTTATCCCAAGTGCGCTTGTGGAACTTATCCATAACAAAAGCTTTTATCTCTTTACTATCTATGGGACACGTGTTCAAGCAAATACCCCATTTACTAAACCATTTGGTATTTTGCTGCATCCAAGTCTTTTGTCTTTTGCACAGTATGTCATTAAAGACAACCTCAGGCCATCTGCCCTCTTCCATTTGCTCAAAAAAAATTTAAATACCTTATGACTCGCATCATAGCAATTGCTTCAATAGGAGCAGCCCCTGTTTCACTTAACAAGATAGCATAAGGGACTGCACTTCTAATTTTGAATTTGTTTGTAATCAAACGCTTCTGAATTTTCTCAATTTGTTTCCACTGCATGTCGCATGTACTACTGGCCCACAATTCACAACCATAGAGAATCACCGGAATCACTAGAAGCTCAAAAAGAGTTGTGGTTTTCCAGCCCCATAACTCTACCTCTCTACACCTATTTTGAAAAGCATAAAATGCTTTCCAACCCCCCAAAGCTCTTTTCTTTCTACAACCATCCCAACGTAATTTTTGTTGAAGTCATTTCCAGGGTATTTGTAATCCGCAACTTCTTCCAAAATGTTGCCTTCAAAGTAGAACTCATGTTGGTTATGTTTACTTTTTTTAGAGAAAACCAATACTTTCGTTTTTGCTAATATTGACTTACATCCCTACCCTTCTACAAAAATGCTCAAGGGATAGTAAGTACTCTTGCAAACCAAGAGCAGAGTTAGCAATCAAAATAACGTCATCCCCATACAAAAGAAGCCTTATAACAAACTTGCCCAAATGGATACCATCACCCCCTTGCGAATTTAACCACTCCTCAAGCTTGTCGATATATAAACCAAAAAGGGTATGAGACAATGGACAACCTTGCTTGACCCCCATATCGCTTCTAAAACTTTCAAAAATGCCTATTGAAGTTCTAATTTTGACTTTCACCTCTTCATACAGCCTATGCGCAGTTGCTCTCAAATGGCTAGGAACCTCAAGTTCCTCCATTCTGTGCCAAAGCTTATCCCTAGGAACTGTGTCAAATGCTTTTCTGAAATCAAAAAAACAACAAAAGGCTTCTTCCTTTTTCTCTCAATGATGTGCCTTAAAGTTATACAATGATCAAATGTGGAATGTTTAGGTCTAAAACCTGCTTGCCCTTTAGCACGCTTATCTCTTTCTTTTGCCCACTTTCTGATTTTATTTTCTAGCATGCTTCCAAATAACTTTGCAAACAAGGGGTTTATCATTATGGTCCTATAATTGGAGGGATTATTGATGTCACCACTCCTGAAAAAAGGTATTGCCAAACTAGTTGTTCAATCTGTGGGGAACTCTTGTTGTATGATGTTGTTGAAAATTTTTGTAATGTGATCTGCAAGAATATTTATGCCCCACTTTAGATGCTCTGCTTGGAGTTCAGCTAAGTCTTTTGCTTTTCCAACACCCAACTTCTTGATACCCATCTCTACCTCTTGCACCGTGAAGAGTTCAGTATCAATGTTGACAAAGGGAGGAGGGTCAACCTTGGAGCGAAACCATTTAGAAGCTGTATTACTATTTTCAGTTTGCATCTTTCTCGATTGGAGCTCCTTCCAAAATAATTTGGGGTTATTTTTACCAAGGGAAATTAGTTCTTGCCTCCTTGAAACCATGAAATCAACCTTTTTCTTTCTTAGTATCTGCTTGTAAGATTTGAGCTTTCTGTTATCCTTGTTTGACTCTTTCCACATTCTCCTTGCCTTTTTGCATTCCTCCTCAAACCAAGCATTAACTGGAAAGCAATTTGTTTTAGACTTTTTAATTTTTTCTCGTTTGCACTCTAAAAGTGTAATTTGAGTTAAATGTGTTAATTCGTGAATATGAAGGCCGTGAATTAGGATTTTCTCCTTCTCCAGTCCAAGAGAAACTTAAATAAATTGGCTTGTGATCTGATCTTAAGTCCCAAAGCTGATCTCCAATCAAAACTTCCTCCATTTTCTCACACAAACCATGCGAGCAAATTACATAATCTAGTACACTTGCTCCATTGTAAGTATTGCAAGTGAAATTACTGGACTGTGCCCATCTAGTCAAACCATTACAAATGACTAAATCGAAAGCCCCACATTGAGTACGCAATTGTTCACCAAAGAGATTATAACCCTTGTCCTCCGAAATCCTTTCCCACTGATGATTACTCTCTTCTGCAAACCAAATAGGGTCACAGTCTTCTTTACAACAAAGAATGCTAGCTTGCTCACTTGCAGTCCTAGCATTGAAACCACCCACTATAAGGACTTCGCCTAGCTGAGAATATGTTGCAATAGGCACTTTTAAGCCTACAAAGGGATCTTTGTGGTCACGCCCTCTACTTTTGTAGATTTTGAAACTTGTGGCGCAAAATAGCATGCTGCATTTCTGATGTGATTTCCATTTTCTGATATTTTAAACCAAATGAATTGTTTATTTGAGATTTATTTTTCTAACTGAATGAGATGACTTTCTGTTAAATTGGCAAATAGGGCCAAACTCCATGTGGATCAGCTTATTTATGACAGCTGATATTTTTATTGGATCCCTCTCGTCGAGAGGTGTAGGATTGATCCAAAGATCATCCGATTCCGATAAGTATTTATGGAGATATGAATTTATTTTGTTTATATAATTATTATCAAGCCGGCCAGCAACTTGAGTAGGCTCAGAAGCCCAATAGACGTGTCTATTCATCATCCAATTTTTAGTATAAATTGGTGAGGACTTGAAGTCATTTGACACACTCACATAATCTTCATGAGTAGTCTCCTCCTCTCCACATCTTTGGGTTTTGGTGAAGGAGAGACATAATGAAGATACGTTTATACACAAATGATGCCCTAGCCTGCACGCTGTTCAAGAAGCCCTAACGCAGTCCTGTAATGGAGTCTCCTAGCCACAGTAAGAGAAGACATTCTTACGTTGTTCATGAAAACCTATACACAGTTCATGATGAGGATTCTATGCAGATATGGAGGCCCTAATTTGCTGTCTAAAGAAGCCCTAATCCACTGTCAAGAGGAGGCCCTAATCCGCTGTAAAAAGGATGCCCTAATCCACTGTAAAAAAGCTGCCCTAATCTGCAATCAAGAGGCCCTAGCCGCAGTCAAAAGGAAGGCTCTAAACTACAGTCAAGAAGAGCCCTAAGATGCAGCAAGGAGAGGTCTTTAACTGGAGCAAGGAGTCTTAACATAGCGAGAATAAGCCTGGAAGGACAGCGTGTTTGCTGTAGGTGACAGCGTGACAAAAGAGGCTGTTCAAGGCATGTTGTAAGGACTGTTTGCAAGATAATGAAGCCTCAATCATTGTCATGAGAAACATGTTCACGCAGTTAGAAGGGACATGTTCATCCTCTGCTCATGGATTGACATATAGCCACTTCCATAATAACAGTGATCACATATATCATCTGCGGCTCAATATTATGACATGTTCAGGTACTGTGACTTGATGGGCAATAATGTTGATGCATATAGCAGTCAATGGTATAATCTAGAATGGAATTGTGTCAGCATATTCATTGACATGGCATGGCATAGCATGCCATGGAAGGCACACTATATATAATGGCAGAGGACAGCATGATGTATGGACAACGGCATGATGTAGATCATGGGTAGATCATGATGATGGAAGGGGCAGCATATGCACAGGCAGCATGATGACGATGACTCATACTAGCAGGGGCAGCATATGCACAGGCAGCATGATGACAATGA
>APFE031258031.1:157846-174663 GCA_000404065.3 Pinus taeda
CTCTCTCTCTCTCTGCTGAACTTTGAAGATAAAAGAAGATTTGATCAAAGGGTTTCCCCACACATTGTGGGGTTTGTCCCTGGCTCGCGCCATATCTCGTGTCCTCTTGTCTTGGCTTGTCTTCTGCGTTTTGTATTTATGTTCTATCTGCAGTTTATCGTAATGCTGATGTGATTGCTAACTGTGAAAATTTAAATAAATTGCTCTAGCATAGAACATACCTAAAATTAACACTTTCTTTTTCCCTCACTAATACCATGATTGTTGGCTTGAGGTGGCCTAACCCAGGTTTGGAGTTAATTAGCCAAACAAATCCCTACACTACTGGCCCTTTCGGCAACAGCCCGTGGAGCGCGGATTGAAGTCTCACCCAAAGCAGTATGGGGGGATGTTGGAACCAAGTTTCTGCACCCTTGAGATGTCTAAGGGGTCAGTTTAGTCCAACTATGAATACCTTCGCGCAGGTTACTTCGCGCACTGCCCTAACGTGCGAGACCTTCGCGACCTATTATAATCGCCTTCGCGCAGCGCTAACCAGGGGCTGAGATGCTTTCGCGCAGCTAAGGCAGCGATCTGCGCTATTTCCCAAGTTACACCTCGGTTCTTACTTATCTTCTTATACTTTATCTTATATTCACTTAATCAACACAATCATATAAGTTCGCTCATCATATAAATAGCAGAAATGTAATTTATACCCAATACATTCAGTGCAGGAAACAGTAAATAAATACACAAGAATGGTATAAACTTCTCTTTATTAATGCTTCAATCGGTTACAGACTCAACCTGCCCTGCACACTCAGTTGCGGACTACTAGGCCTCTCCGCACTCAGCTGCAGAGCCTTCTCCTACTCTACGACTCAAGACTTGACTCTACACTTAGATAAGACTCAATTCTTCATCCTTCATCCATCAATTGATTTTGTGATTTACAACTTAGAGAGACTCGCTCTATTTATACAATCCCATGGTCCGTAGACCATGGGTAGATCTCTTAAGCTCACATTACATTTACAAAAATGAGGGCGAACAACCCTATGACTCATTTACAAGTTCGCGCTCCGCGCCCACAAAACACGGAGTCTTTACATTGGATTTAGTCAAAATCTGGTCTTTAAGCCTCAAAACTTCCCTTGGGGGATCTTGTGCCCAACAATGATAACCCTGTGTCATTTGCCATTCCTTGTTGCCTTGTTCCACACTGCCATCTTCCAGTATCCTTCAAACAAAGGTGTCTTGCACCCTTCTTGCTCATGTGTTTCTATGAGACAAATTATGTCTCTATCTTCCACAATATGCCCTAACCCAAGTCCTCGTCTCCATGGGTAACCTCTGCAGTTCCAACAAACTAATCTTAAGGAAACCTAGGTATGACTTGATTGCTATTTATTTTGACATGCAAGACTCACAGTTGAGTCTTTGTCCCTGCTTTCCCATACTAACCTTGCTTCTTGATTTCCTACTAAAGAGTTTGTTGCCTCTTCTTTATTACCATCTTGCTTCTCTGTTTTGGAAGGAGGTCAAAATCGCGTTATCACAGCTTTACCTTTATAAATCCATGCTCTCTTTCCTTCATCTCTTGCTGCCATAACCTTTGACATTTCCTCCCTCCGTTCCTCTTTTTGTCTTACAGTTAAATCTTCTTCTAGAAAAAAGCGAGATGCTTCTTGCTTAGAATGATATATTTATCACGCAAGCTAGGCATGATGAATTTTATGGGCCTAGCTCTCTCACCGTTAAACTTACCCACCCTCCATGCTTGGCATATTTGTCCTTGCCATAGCAGCTTGTCTTTCAAGAAGTCCCTTGCAAGGTCAAGAGTACATTCATTTTTCCCATAGTCTTTCACCCTTTTAATAAATATGTTTGTTGCTCTATCGTACCTTTCCTTGCTTTCTCTATCTTGCATCTTGCCAACTCGAATGTTTGCTTCTCCTTCCCTATTGGCAGAATTGTTAATAACTTTAACCCATATTTTGGAAACTTTTGTGTAATCTCGCAACCAAATGTCAGGTAACTCTGTAGTGCCCCTTCTTTATGGTCGTAGTGGTCCTTACAAGCCCCAATGGCCCTTGATCTACCCTTTACTACCCTTGGCACCCAACACGCCTACACCTAGGCCCAAGTTATGATTGTCGTCCCCTGTCCTAACTGTGATCTAACTGTATAGCTTTCGCTACCTCCTTTCCCATCAATGACAACCCTCCTATGCACTCGTGCACCCACAAAATAGTAGTTCGAACTTCCTCTTGTGTACGTTGGCAACCACGGGTAGGCAAAGCAATCCTTCCCTTGTTTATTCAACCTCGACAAGGAAACGATCCTTGTCCTGTGTGTGATTGTAGCCTCCAGCAAGCAAATCAACCCTCTTCTATGCGTTTTGATCAACAAAATGACTCCCCTTTTGTGCGCTCAAGCAACCACAAATAGCCAGTGTCATGTTGTCACCTTATCCTCAACAAATGTGTCATTGTGCACATTTATAGTCTTGATAGCAGCTTGATCCACCATTGATAACCCAGTCACCTTCTCCTCAGCCAACGCGGCCTTCTAGTGCATGCATATAGTCACGTTCAGCACATCGTCCTCTCTCCTATGGGTTCTTGCAATTTGAGCAAGCAAATCGATCTCTCCCTACACAATATTACAGCCATGCATCCACAAAACAATCCCCACACGTATGTTGCAACTCGCAGAGGGTGGAGACGTCCTCTCCAAGTGTGATTTTCCTTGTCAATGAGGAAATCGAACACCCAAGTTTCAAGCCAGGCCTGCATGAGGGAATAGAGCTCCTCTAGCAAGAAATTTGATCTAACTGAAACTCTGACAATGTTGTTCTTCTTCGACAGTTAAATCTAATAAGAGATTTGAGTAATCTCTTGTCCAACAAGCTGGGTGGGTGATCGTCCATCGAAACCAGTTTTCTTCCAAGGGTTTTCGTCCAAGGAAGAGATGAATCACTAAGCTCTCTAATCCAGTCTCAAAAGAGAAAAATGCATAATGGTGAGAGGGAAATTGATTTCCTCTCTTTTAATTTCCCTTTTTCCAATTTCCACTCGTTCTCTGCAATTTGAATTCTTTCCCTCTCGTTTTAATTTTGCTTTGCTTTCTAATGTTTTTCCATCACTTTTATTATTGTCACTTTATAACATCATTTCATAAATTTATCCTAAACCTCATGATATTCATTTATTAATTGACCCCTTAATTAATTTCCCCATTGCAACTCTAGCCCACAAGAATCGAAAAAGAGCTAGTGAGTATGTCCCTCTGCTGATCATTGAAGGCACATTACACTTAATGAATATTTACACAATGATTACAATCAATCAGAACTCTCCAAAAAATCAATCAAACTCTAGTACCTGGACATGCAGGCCGACAGCCATCATAATAATGTTAGAGTCATAGTTTTCCATGTGCTCATGATTTCTATGTGTTTGTTGTTCAACAACTATATTATGCATGCTACACTATACCAAAACTTTATTTTGTAAGCCTATTTCCTCCACAGTTTCATTCTACAACCTTGATTTTCTCCAATTACATAAACAAAATTTCATCTGCAACATCTCGCTTAATGAATTTATAGTCTAGTTCATACCGAAACCTAGTTGTGCAAAAATCAGTGACAACATCATCCAACCCTGTAGTTTTGCATATCTTGATGTGAGAATCTGAAGAGTTACTTGATTACCAAGGTTGCAATGGTTAGACACTAAATTTGTTGCCCTGCTCTTTCTGGAACATTGTTTGTTAAGGTGAACAAGATCATGATCTCTATATGTAATCACCTCTAAACGTGCGCAACTTAGCATAGATACCCCCAGTTGAATGAACCACATTTGTTGCCCAACTAAAAAAATTAAAAATTGGTTACAAGTTGGTACCATTGTCCCACAAATTCATTTTTCATCAGGGGTTGCTAGTTCTGTTTCCACACTAACAAAGCCTCTGTAAACCAGAAAAGTGAAGCTCCTCTCTGAAGTCAGCATCTGTCAATAGGGTGAGTTACAAGTTGTCCAACAAAATGCATATTTGTTAATTTTCAATGATCATACCTTTCACTGATGCACTGTGTTGTGTGCTCAAACCCTTGTATTTCATGTCCCAAGTGTACATCCCACCCTAGCTCATGACCAACTTCGTTTCTCCAACCTGCAAATGATTACTAGTTGCAGGTTGTTACTATAGTTCTTCTGTGAGGGCTAATTCATATAATTTATGTAACCTCTAGCGAATGTCCTCTTAATGAAGATAGCACTGTTGTTTTTCCAACAATATCCAGCCTCTAAAGAACTGATCCATTATTCATAAAGGATGTGCGGTAGCCTGATTTGTGCTACTTTTTGCTCCTGTCTCCCAAAATTGTGAATCTGATAGAATATCGACCATGGTGTAAATGGCTGCCACAAACACAAAATTTCTCCTTGTCAACTTGCTTTGCCTCTTTAATGACCGTTTTGAACTACTGCAGCTCAAGCTTGTAATGCAGCATATGTTTGCTACACCTTAGATTATCCTTATGTCGTTCTAGGACCTTGTCATTAATGATATTTCCAGTTATTCTAAAAAATTTAAAGAATCATGTGCAATGTTAAATTGACATGCAGGCCATGATTCAATGGTAGCTAGTTGAAGTGTACCAATCTTCAGAGAGATTGTTTTCCTGTCCACTGGAGTGACAAGCTGCTCAGATTGTCTTTGAATCTGTCTTGAAGCTACAGATGCCTTGGTACAGATTGCACATCGACAAGCTTATGCTTCTACAACTTTGTAGAGCTTGCACTTGGCTCAATCTTAGGATCTTTGACAGCTATTAGAGAAGAGGATTTTTTGACGGCTTCATATTGACCACATGAATGAAAATTGGTCTGTTATAATTGAAACTAAGATCAGTGTACAAGGTGATGGATAGTAGTTTCCGCAGAAAGAATTGGGTCTGTGATTGTTAAAAAGGTAGGTAATGAAGAAGTGTCATCCAAAATGCTTGCTGTGGCTACATGGCAAAAGTGGGCAAGGAAATGGAACACTTAAAGTCTTAGTTGGTTCTATCTCCAGTGCCAGTACAGTCCTTTCCATCTCTATTTCCAGTAGAGTTAGTCCCTTCAGCTCCAAACCCACTTCAAATTTGTAACCATCTCTATCTGATTTTTTCATTATACAGGTCAGGTTCCCATTTCAACTTGCCAGTTTTGTTTCCATAAGTTCTATTGAACAAATTTGAGTTTTGTCGCAACAACTAGATTGACTTCTCTTTTCCGTTTCTGTATCAATTGTTTTTTACAGAACTGCTTTTCAATACTACAGTCTGAACTTACTCTTCTGCCATAGTTTTCCCACCAAAAATCAACAAAAAATAAATGGAAAGGAAAGACAACAAATTATATTTCCATTGAGTAACAAATACATAGGAAGGAAATATATTGAAATTTGAAAGTTTGAAACAAATTTTACATATAGCTTACTTGATATCCTAGTGGTCTTGTCTTGGACAGCCATATCATAACCAAATATCCCAGCACCCAGCTTATATATCTCCATGTGTTTGGAAATATCTGTGTTTAGTGGGAGTCAACACCATCTTCAGAACACATTGGAAAAATCCATTCAGAACCTTAGCATCAAATCTAAAACCACATGCATAAGAGTACATGGGGTTGATATAGACCCTTGTTGCATGAATTAGACGATGGAGAATATTGTTCCATTGCTCATCAATCACAGTCCATATCTTAGCTCATTTAATGAATCCCTCCTACCTCTTGTCCTCATAATACCAATGGATAGCTTCCTTGGCGCTATCCATGGCTTCATAAGTAGCCCATTGCAAGCTTCTCACCATCAACCAAGCAAAAAACCTTTACCAAAAGTTCACTAACGGTACACAACTCATGCATTCCCATCCAAAAACTCGGATTGTTTCTCACAAGTTGGGCTATGGCTTGCCCATCTACTTTAGTGATGTAGCCACAAACATTCCACTCGTCTAAAAGAAACATCGGAAAGACAACAAATTATATTTCCATTGAGTAACAAATACATAGAAAGGAAATATATTGAAATTTGAAAGTTTGAAACAAATTTTACATATAGCTTACTTGATATCCTAGTGGTCTTGTCTTGGACAGCCATATCATAACCAAATATCCCAGCGCCCAGCTTATATATCTCCATTTGTTTGGAAATATCTAAGTTTAGTGGGAGTCAACACCATCTTCAGAACACATTGGAAAAATCCATTCAGAACCTTAGCATCAAATCTAAAACCACATGCATAAGAGTACACGGGGATGATATAGAGCCTTGTTGCATGAATTAGACGATGGAGAATATTGTTCCATTGCTCATCAATCACAGTCCATATCTTAGCTCATTTAATGGATCCCTCCTACCTCTTGTCCTCATAATACCAATGGATAGCTTCCTTGGCGCTATCCATGGCTTCATATAAGTAGCCCATTGCAAGCTTCTCACCATCAACCAAGCAAAATACCTTTACCAAAAGTTCACTAATGGTACACAACTCATGCATTCCCTTCCAAAAACTCGGATTGTTTCTCACAAGGTGGGCTATGGCTTGCCCATCTACTTTAGTGATGTAGCCACAAACATTCCATTCGTCTAAAAGAAACATCCCCTGTAACTTCAGTATTGAATTGTGGAGAGATTGAAGAGAATGAAGCTAGTGATGAAATGTGTGATTGTGAGACGGACCAACTCCTTATTTCCTGGGAGTTGTCTCATGAGTATGAGTATTGAGAACACACACACATATATATTGTGACACTCCTAGCTAAATCAACAATGTTTTTGATATAAGGAATTTTGTCCATGCCTTCTAGCATCAAATCAATGTAATGGGTGGCACAAGGAGTCCAATATAAGGTCCAATACCTCTTCATAAGCAACTTGCTAGTAGGAACAAAATTAGTAGCATTGTTCATAACGACTTGGACAACATATTGTGGACCTATCTCTTGGATGAAGTCATCCAAAAACTCACAATGATTGTGCATATTTAAAATACATAGATGCATAAACAAATTTGATAAACGTTGTACACTTGGGACAATTAACCAAGAAATTGAGAAAGGACCTGCTCTTCTCATTTGTCCAACTATTTGACATAATGGTGCATTTGGTGATCTCCCATGATTTGCTAAGGTCAGATCTCTTTGTGCAATCAGCCATTTCCTCTTGACGGAGAGGCCCTCTCAAGTAATTATAGGAAGGGCCAGTGTACCTTGGACCAACAATTGTAGTGGCTTCAAAAATGGAATGATAGAATAGGTTGTTCTTGGCAATGTTGAATGGAATGGTAGAATAGGTTGTTCTTGGCAATGTTGAATGGAATGTCATTCTATAGAATGCATCTGCCCATGATCTTGTTGGCCTCCTCCTTGCTTGTTTTAATTATTGAACGAATAGAAGGTTGTCCCCCTAGGCATTGACCTTGACACAAAGAAATGTAAGGAACAGAGGGACAGAGCATTGTGGAAAGTGAGCTCGACAATTGGCTTCTCCCCACCCTTGAGAAGCTTGTGTTTTCATTTTGAAAGTTCAAGCCTCGTTTCCTCTCTTTGATCTTTATTACCAATCATATAGAAAATTGATTGATTTGCAATATTGGCAATATTTTGAGTAGATGTTGGGAAAATCCTGACTTCATTCCCTGGGATTTTGGCAAGGTGATATGTCAAACGGCCGATTTTACCAAACATTTCCATTCCACATAGCTTGAAATTCAACGTCATTATGCAAAGCTGGACAACTAGAAGCTACATAGAAATTTACCTTTAAAAGGCATTCCAAATAGGTTTCCCATGATAAAAACTTCTGCACTGAATGGATTCCTAAACAATGTAGTTGTAAAGGCAATGGAGAAGGTACATGTTGCGCTAGAGGTAGTGTACACAACATTGGAAGCTACAACAGTTCCTATGTAAGTTTGAGCTAGCAAAGAATTTTGTGAGAAAATATTGCATTGGGTGTACACTCTTGGTTTCTGGATATATATATATATACATATCACGTTTCCCCTTTTCCATATGTTTGGGGGATCATATTTCCAATGTGTTCTCATTTTGGAAACACGTACCCATTTCCCCATATCCTGCTATTTAGACTAAACATGAAAACTGCAAATGATTCCTCTTCACATTTCTGAAACAACAATGTTGATGCTTCAGAAAGAAAAAGCTATACCAAGTACAAAGGTATGTAAGCTGTGACATTTACTTCAACATTTGTAAGTGATAATATTCTAACCCCCAGAAGATGGCAATGTAGCAGAAAATTAGACAGAAAAGTCCATTCAAAGATTAATCTTGCAGGCAGTATCAAGAATGCCATTTGGTGCATTATTCTTGATACAATGATTCTAAGATGGTAAAGTGAAGACGCACAATTGCAATTGCAAAGACCTGTATGCCTCATTGATTGGTAATGTTTCAAAACTAGATTTGGTTGAGTACAAGATGGCTAGCTATTAATGTAAAAAGCAATTCATTAAATAGCTGAAAGCTTGACATGAGCCAAAATTTTGCAAAAAGGTACTTTCAATGTTTGGACACAAGGCTATTGTCAATGCTTGTTGATGACACTGTTATACACACTTCTAGAGCAAATATTACTCTTACAAATGGTTACATTTTGTCAACATATTTAGAGAAATAATTGATGTCAAAGCAACTACAAAGAAACTAGTGCCCACAACAGCATCATATCAATAATTGAAAATGGAGAATTTGGGTTCATATTTCAGAAGGAAAGCATGTTGTTCCCATAACTAAATAAATGACTGACATTAATGGAATCTTGTTGGCAATATTTATGTATTATTTCCTAGTATAAAATTACCATTTCAGAACATTGATTTCATGTATCTCAAAACTCACAATTTATGTATCTTGATGTGATTTTCTGTTTTCACCCTTACATGCAATATAGCTCAGCAAACTTGCATATTTGGTGTCTAATTGTTTGTATTTACAAGGATGTGCATGAATATACTTTTTTAATTAAATTTTGAATAATATTTATTTTTTAATTTCGTCAAGTCAACCACAGGTTAAAAGGATCATTGAATCAAAGCTGAATCTGAATCTGACTATTTTATTCATATGCAATGCAATAAACTCATTTTGAGTTGATTTTTATATTTGTTAGTATTGAAAAAAGTTACCAAGCTGGACTCAACACTACACTCAATGTGGTTGGAGAAATCATCAGTTGACTCAAGAGTTAGCAAAGCTGAACAGCTCTTGACATTCCACTCATTGTGGTGGGAGAACTCCTCGATTGACTCCAGAATTAGCAAAACTCAAGAATCAAAGTTGAAGGGATCACTGAATCAAAGTTGAGTCTTCTGAGTCTGAGTCTGGCTACTTTATTCATATGCAATGCAATAAATCTCATTTTGAGTTGCTTTTTGATATTTTTTTGTATTGAACAAAGTTACCAAGCTGGACTCAACACTCTACAATCATCCGTTGATTCAAGAGTTAGTAAAACTCAAGAGTCCTTGACCCTTCACTCATTATGGTTCGAGAAGTCATCAACTGACTCAAGGGTTAGCGAAATTCAAGACTCAACTCTATTAGAAAAAAGTATATCAAAAGTCAACTTTGTAAATAAAAAGAATAAAAAGCACCAAGTGTTAGTTCAATCGGTTAAACCATCCACCCAAGGCATGTTGGCAATAGGGAAGGAATAGACCACAGGTTAAAGTCTAGTCAAGTCCTATAAGGTTACTAGCCACTATTGTAGCTTATGGTTGAGCCACCCTCCATTCTAATATTCCAAAAGGTTTTCCTGAGGAGCATAAATATATAAAAAAGATAAAAATGCGCTAAACATTAAAAATAAATCAACCCTTGGGAGTTGACTTAGAGTTACCCAAGGCATGTTGCCAACAAGGAGGCCATAGGTCATAAGTTCAAATCCAATTGGATCCCTCAAGCTTACTAGCTACTATTATCACTAGCAATGGAGCCAACCTCCATCCTCCACTAGAATATTCCAAGGAAGAGGGAGATCCCGCAAGGTTTCCTTGGAAAAATAAATAAATAAATAAGCATAAATAAATCTCGAACTACTTCTCGCGTGTTTTTCCTATCTGAGCTATAATTCTCAACATTCCCTCTTAGTGACAAAGGAACACTACACCAATCCAAGTTTGTCTTTGAATGCCACAAACATCCCTTTTGCTAAGGGCTTCGTCAAAACATTAGCAACCTGTTGATCTGTGGGTACACATTAGAGCTTCACTACTCCCTTTTGAATTCTATCTTGAATAAACTGATACCTAATCTCTATAAGCTTGAACTATGATGGAATATTGAATTCTCAAAGAATTTGATACAACTTTGATTATCATAGTAGATCATTGTGGGATCCAACTCATGATCAAATAAACCTGCAAGTAAGTTGTGAAGCCAAATGGCCTCGCAACTCATTGTATTAGCTACCATATACTCTGCCTCTATTGAGCTAAGCGCCACAAAAGTCTGCTTCATGTTGAACCAGCATATCATCTTTGATCCCAAACTAAAATAAAACCTTGAGGCGCTCTCTCTTTGTTGCATTCCTTGTGGAATCTGAATATGCATAACCCTGCAAATTCACCTCACCATCTCCAAGATATCTCAAACCATACTCCATTGTGCCCCTAATATCATATACTTGAGCACATGTTTTGCCACTAGCCAATGCTCCTACCTTAGCTCTACTATGAATTGACTCAAGGTGTTTACTACAAAACATATATTTGGTCTAGTGTTGACCAAATACATAAAAGAACCTATCAAGTTCCTATCAACACGGGATCCACCAACTCTTAATCCGAAGCTTTCACCTTTTTCAAATTGATGATCATGGGTGTGGCAACAAGTTTACAATCCTCCATCCAAAATCTCTTCGAGATCTCAACTGCATACTTAACCTACCCAAGGAATATCTCTCTTGGTTTCTACCAAACCTCTAAACCAAGAAGTAATGCATCATGCCAATGTCCTTCATCTCGAACTCAACTTCCATATATGATTTGCACCCTGCAATGAGGTTCTATGTACCTATAAGAAACAAGTCATCTACATACAACACCAAAATAAGTAGACTAGTCCCAACAAATATAAAGCATAAGATCAGATCTGCTTCACTTTTGGTAAAGCTCATACTAAGCAAGTATCCATCGATCCTAGAATACCAAGCTCTTGATGCTTGCTTGAGTGACGAGTCTATATAAGGCCTTCTTAAGCCTGCGAACATGGGACTCCTTCCCATATACCTCAAATCCTTGAGGTTGCTCTATGTACAATTCTTCCTCTATGATCCCATTCAGGAAAGTTATCTTTACATTCATTTAAGGTATCCTCCATCCCATGACTGAAACAATAGAAATAACAGTTCTAATGGAAGTGCACCTGGTGACTACAACAAAAGTCTCCCCATAGTCCACTCCCTCTTTCTAGGAGAACACTCTCGCCACAAACCTCACCTTGAATTTCTTGATGTTGTCATCTGCAACATGCTTGATCTTGTAGTGCCACCTAGAAATCACAATTGATTTCCCCATTAGTCTAGGCACTATGTCTGAAACATCATTCTTCATGATGGAGGTGTACTCTTCCACAATGGCATCCTTGCATACCTGTTAGTCTTCTGCCTCCTGAAAATTGGAGAGCTCAAAATCAATGATGCTTCTCATCAATGCCATATAGTTGGGAAACTTCTTTGGAAAACTACTCTCCCTAAATGTTCTTTTAAGAGCCTCAAAATGCACCTTAGCATCCCTCAATGTTTGTAGGAACCATTGAGGTCTCCTGACAGAATTGGAAGGTTCTAATGTCTCCTCCTCCTCACCTAAAGGTTGACTTCCCGAGCTAGAAACTTCTTTTGTCTTGGTTGACTATGGCTCAACCTTCGAAGTTTCATGCCCCTCGTCTTTTGTCAGCAGAATGGGCTCATGCGACTTCGTGGATGCAAAGTCCTCAAACTTTACATGCCTATTGACTATCGTTTTCCTCTATGCTATAATATAGATCTTATAGGCTTTATAAATTTCATTGTAACCCACAAATACACCCTTCTTATTGGAGAGCTCCAAGTTGGTCCTTTTCTCTACAAGTACATGAATATAATTGGACAACCAAAGACATGACAATGACTCACCACTGGCTTCACGCCAGTAAATACCTCTGTGGTGTCTTGTCCTCCAAGAACCTATGCGGACACCTTTTCAGTATGTAGATTCTTGTGTTGCATGACCCTATCCAAAGAAACATAGGCAAGTCTTGGTCGTGGATCATGGCCAGTCCCTATGATGGAAGTAACCCCATTCTATTGGGGGTTGTACAAAACTGTCAACTCCCTCTCGATTCCATCCTGCTTACAGAAATCCTTGAAATCATTGAAGTATACTCACCCCCATTATATGATCTCAAAACCTTGATCTGTTTTCCTATATGGTTCTCAACAAGAGCTTTGAATTCATGAAACCTACTAAAGGCCTCATCCTTCATCTTCAAGAAATAAATCCACATTTTGCAAGAGAAATCATCAATAAAGGAAAAGGAATACATACCTCCCAAAATGATGCTGCTAACATTGGTCTATAAGCAGGTCTAGAATCTCCTTAGACTTGTGCTCACTTCTTGGGAAAATAACCTTGGCATGCTTACCAAGTTTGCACCCTCTACTCGTAACTCACCCCTTGTTGCTCAATGTTGAAATAATAGGCAATGCTCTACCATGCAAGCACCCCATCCTCTTGTGCAATAACTCGTGCAAACTATTACTGCTATGAACCAGGGCTTGAACAAGTTCACCCTATAATCTATACAAATTGTCTTCTCTAACCCCAATCACTCATGTTGCTTATGGGACAGATTCCTCTAGTCTAATAAAGACTTGTTTTTTCTTGAACTCTACTACAAAGCCCTTATATGCCATATCTGAAACTGAAAGTAAGTTTTTCTTTAGACCTGGAATAAGCAACATCATTAAAGTTTAATGATTTATATGACTCGAGCTAGAAGGGAATATTACCAACTCTTATTACGGAATACTCGGCATATCACCAAGTTCAACTTGTACTCCCGAGTCCTACTCTGTTAGACTAGAAAACAATTGTCAAGCTAATGTCATATGATGAGATGCCCCACTATCCACATACCATGCATTCCTCGAAACTGTGTTGATAGAAAGGCAAGATATCAATGAGAATTCTTTCTCAAACTTGGCAGCAAACACGTTCATCTAAGTTTTTGCTTAGGTTGCTACCTGCTTCTGCTACAACATCCCTTTTCCCTTCTCTTTTTTGAACACTATGATGCATAACATCCAAACATGTAACAAATAAAGCACTTGATTTTACTCAAATCCTTCTTTCTGGCTATAAAGCTAACTCTTAACTCTTTCCCTAACCCTTACTGGAACCTTTTCCTTTAACCTCATTCATCTCACCGAATAGGACCAAGTTCTCATCACCACCATTCTTCCTAGCATTTAACTCTAGCCAAGTCTCCTTCTGGATACAATCACCCTACAATCTTTCAAAATTAGGAAGTTTCTCACAAGCACAAACACCTTGGAAAAATGGCTCCCACGAAACTGAGAATCTATTCAGTGCCATGTTCACCAACTTATGTCTTCCACCTTCTCTCTAACTGTTGCAAGTTGATCACAATTATGTGTGATTTTCATCAAGTAACTGTTAATGGTGTCAAATTCGCTCGTATTTATGGATCTAAGTTTGTTCCGCAAGATCATCTTCTTGTTAATGTTCACACGTTGGTAGAGGCTTGCTAATGCATCAAACATCTCTTTAGCAATGCTCTTCTTAGATATGTGAAGGATCAAGTGATCTTTAATGGCATCCATGATCACCCACTTAGCTTTTACCTCCTTGTTATGGGCTACCAACTATTGCAATTTGTCGATGTTGTCACCACATCTTTCATGATGTGTCAAAAATAATTCTCTTGCAACAACAAAGTAACCCTAACCTTCCAAGATAGAAAATTAGAGGCACCAACCAATTTGTCCTTGAACTTGAGGCTCGTTGATGTCATCTCTAATCTACAAACAAATTATTACTCTTCAATCTTTTAATCAAAGTATCTCTAATTGCATGTAAATTTTCCAAGCCATAGGTGATTGTTGTCTTGTGTTTCCTTATTAAATAAATATTATCTAGAATTTACTCGATAATAGAAATAAAAAATTTGAGTATGCATCAATCATATAGATGGCTGAAAATTACAATAAAAGAATAAAACACGAAACACAAAATCTATCCTTCAAATCAGCTTATCATTAATGACTCAAAGCTTACAAAGACACCTCAAAAACAAGGTTTTCTACCTGTTGAATGAGAAAACTGCAAAACAAGTCTAAGAAACCTATAGTACGACTTTGTCCATGTTGAAATTTGGTACCGGAGGACAGGTGGTTCCCTTAGGCTTTGATCTTTGGCCTAGGGAAAAGTGTCCAAAAGATTTTAATTTTTCTCCTAAAGTGACTTTTTATAATTATATAAAGTTAAAATCTAATTTAAAAGTGACTTTAAGTGATAAAGTTACTAAGTCTAATTTTAAAGTGACTTTTATAAAGTAAATGAAAAATTAGAAAGGATAAGTGACTTTGGAAATAAATGACTAAGTGGGTCTTTATTAAAGTGAGGTGAATTAAAAAATAGAAAGTGAGATTTAATTGTGCATTTAATCTCAGCCATTGATCTAAATCTATCTCAGCCATTGGATTAGAGATCACCCAAAAGTCATTTAGGGTTGGGTTAAGGGAGGAAAAGGAGGAAAAGATCATTCATTCTTTCATGAGCAGATTGGGAGAAGGACAGCAAGAGAACAAGGGAGATTTCTGGACAAGAAGGAGAAAGAGACAGCAGTTTGGCACACATACCAAGGCAGCTCTTCAGCAAATCCGTACAGCTGAAAGAACAAGCAGAAAAAGTTGATTTTTGCTGAAAAAACAGAGAAAAACTGATTTTTGGGCACGAATTTCGAGGAGACAAATTTCAGCACATAAATCAAGGTATGTCCGTACAGTCCGTACGGTCGTCTGTAGAGTCTGTAAGGTCCGTACATCTGTATGTTCGTACAGTCCATACATATGTACGGTCCGTACTGCGCGTACAGCAAGTTTCCAGATTGTCTATTGGGCTGAAAACAGATAAGTTTGCTTGCTGGAAAAATTTGTTTTGCTATAATTTTTGCTGAAAATTTTTCTCACTGTAAAAGGCATTTTCCAGAAATAAAGAAGAGCTCTCAAACTGGTTTTCCCCAAGAGTTGTAAGGGGTTTTTCCAAGGTCACATTGACCAAACATATCAGTGTTTGAATGTGTTTTAATGGCTGTTTATTACTGTTGATTTTTAGTTCTGCAATTTCCAGCATTCTGTAAAATTTCCAAGGGTAAGAGGCTGATTCTAGACGGAATCAAAGACCATTGCATTCCTCATGTGAGAGGAAAGAGCAATGCCCATGAGATGTGGACAACATTGTCCAATCTCTACCAGAGTACCAATGAGAACCGGAAAATGGTTTTGAAGGAGAAACTGAAAAACATTAAGATGGGCAATGATAGTGCAGCTGGATATCTCACTAAGATTACTAATGTGAGAGATGAGTTGGCAGCGATTGGAGAGGCCATTCCACCCACTGAGTTGGTGCGGATTGCGGTAAATGGCCTCCCCCGTTCATGGATGAACTTTGCTGATGGGGTTTGTGCTCGTGAGACCCTTCCCACATGGGAGAGGTTTTGGGATGATTGCATTCAGACAGAGATCAGGAAAGGTCAGCTTGGGGCAGCCAAGCCAGTTGAGCAGGATGAGGATGTAGCACTGGTGGCAGGAGGCAAGAAAGGCAAAGGGAAGAAGCAGGCTTCCACAAGCAGTGGTGGGGGCAAGGGCAAAGGTAAAGGTAAACAGGTAAACACACAGAAGGACTATTCCAAGGTGAAGTGTTGGAATTGTCAAAAGATGGGACACTATGCAGTTGTGTGTCCGGAGAAGAAAAAGAAGAAGGGGAAGGACCAGAGTTTGGCAGCTTCAGCAGAGGTTGAGGACTTTGCAGGTCATTTTGACCATGAGTTTGCGTTCACTACGTGTGAGTCCTCTAGTGCAGGATCACCTGCCATACAGGTTCAGAGGGAGCATGCTTTTCCCTCGATTAGCGAAGCATCTTCAGGTATCTGGTATGTAGACAGTGGGGCTTCACGTCATATGACAGGAGTCCGTGAGTACTTCTCAGAGCTTTCAGAGAGTGGCACTGATGTAGAGGCAGTACTCGGTGATGACAGACTCACAGAGTTGTTAGAGCAGTCGGGGTGGGAACATTGACATTTCAAAGGGAGTCCAAACCTCCCTTGAAAGTGACAGATGTTCTTTATGTGCCAGGGATGAGGAAGAACCTCATATCTGTCTCAGCTTTGGAGGACAGAGGATATGAGGTGTTGTTCAGGGGAGGACAGGTGTTGATGTATCCCAGGGGCACTCCAGCTGATTCAGCTAGAGTGATAGGTGTACGCTATGCCAAGGTGTACAAGTTTGCATTCCAACCCCTTTTTCCATTGAGCAGTAGTATCGACAGCAGAGCTAGCAGGTCTGAGCTGAGTGAGATTTGGCACCGCAGGATGGGACATATGTATTGTGGAGCCTTGAGGACCTTGCGAGAGATCACTACAGGTGTGCCAGATTTCAGTACTGATCACTTTGATACTTGCAGAGGATGTGCGATGGGCAAGTTTGCCAAATCCCCTTTTCCCAGTAGTGACAGCAGAGCGATTGGGATACTT
>APFE031258031.1:177018-267388 GCA_000404065.3 Pinus taeda
ATGATCACCAACTGGAAGAAGCTTCATGCTTCGGATTCCAAGTTGGTAGATCCCACATTGTACAGGCAGCTGATTGGTTCCTTGATTTATTTGGTCAACACTAGACCAGATATCTGTTTTGCAGTCAACACGATGAGTCAGTTTATGTGTGAGCTTAGGAAGGTTCACTGGGTGGCTGCAAAACACATTTTGCGGTACTTGCAGGGGACAGTGGATTATGGTCTAGACTATAGGCAGGGAGATGGAGTGAGATTGGTAGGATACACTGATTCTAATTGGGCAGGTTGTGCTTCTGATAGGAAGAGCACTTCAGGGTGTTGTTTTGGGTTGGGTTCAGCAGTAGTGTCATGGTTCAGCCGGAAGCAGCAGTCAGTAGCACTGAGTTCAGCGGAAGCAGAGAATATGGCAGCCAGTCTAGCTAGTTGTGAGGCCATCTAGCTTCGCAAGATGTTGTTTGGCTTATTTGGTCAGCCGCTGAGACCTTCAGTGATTTACTGTGATAATCAGAGTTGCATTAAACTCACGGAGAATCCAGTATTTCATGACAGGTCAAAGCATATCGGGATCAGATATCATTTCATCAGAGGCTATGTTCAGAAGGGAGCTGTGAAGCTTGAGTATATTTCCACTGATGAGCAGGTAGCAGACATTCTTACCAAAGCCTTACCACGGGGCAAGCATGTTTACTTCAGAGACAAGATGGGTGTGGTGAGGAACACCTTCCTCGGTAAGAGGGAGTGTTGAAATTTGGTACCGGAGGACAGGTGGTTCCCTTAGGCTTTGATCTTTGGCCTAGGGAAAAGTGTCCAAAAGATTTTAATTTTTCTCCTAAAGTGACTTTATAATTTTTATAAAGTTAAAATCTAATTTAAAAGTGACTTTAAGTGATAAAGTTACTACGTCTAATTTTAAAGTGACTTTTATAAAGTCAATGAAAAATTAGAAAGGAAAAGTGACTTTGGAAATAAATGACTAAGTGGGTCTTTATTAAAGTGGGGTGAATTAAAAAATAGAAAGTGAGATTTAAATGTGCATTTAATCTCAGCCATTGATCTAAATCTATCTCAGCCATTGGATTTAGGGATCACCCAAAAGTCATTTAGGGTTGGGTTAAGGGAGGAAAAGAAGGAAAAGATCATTCATTCTTTCATGAGCAGATTGGGAGAAGGAAAGCAAGAGAGCAAAGGAGATTTCTGGACAGGGAGGAGAAAGAGGCAGCAGTTTGGCACACATACCAAGGCAGCTCTTCAGCAAATCCGTACAGCTGAAAGAACAAGCAGAAAAAGCTGATTTTTGCTGAGAAAACAGAGAAAAACTTATTTTTGGGCACGAATTTCGAGGAGACAAATTTCGGCACAGAAATCGAGGTCTGTCTGTACGGCCATCCGTACAGTCTGTACAGTACGTACGGTCCGTACATACGTACGTCCGTACAGTCCGTACATCCATACGATCTGTACCGCGCGTACAGCAAGTTTCCAGATTGTCTGTTGGGCTGAAAACAAATAAGTTTGCTTGCTGGAAAAATTTGTTTTGCTGTAATTTTTGCTGAAAAATTTTCTCACTGTAAAAGGCATTTTCCAGAAATAAAGAAGAGCTCTCAAACTGGTTGTCCCCAAGAGTTGTAGGGGGTTTTTCCATGGTCACATTGACCAAAAATATCAGTGTTTGAATGTGTTTTAATAGCTGTTTATCACTGCTGATTTTTAGTTCTGCAATTTCTAGCGTTTTGTAAAATTTCCAGAATTTGTGTTTTCAAAAAAAAAAAAAACATAAATAAATAAATAAATAAATAAAATAAAAATAAATAATAATAATAATAATAATAATAATAATAAATTAATTAATTAATTAAAAAAAATTAATAATAATAATAATAATAATATTTTTTCAGCTTGTTAAATGTATGGTTATGGGAAAGGGCATTTAACTATATGGGAGAAATAAGGAGAAACTGAAAACCGGGGTGGGAAAGCAGAAATTTTACAGTCCATGCGACCATACACGCTGTACGAACATGTTCATACAATAGTACATATACATATGATACAATCATGCAATTGTACAGACTGTACAAACATATTTATACAATAGTACAAATCTGTACAGTCTATCTGTATGTATGTCTATACGAATTCATTGTTGGGCTGGATCTGCAACCTACAATCACAGTTGGGTTGTTCTTCTCATTGCTACATTGTTTTCTCCTTTCCTCAACCACTTTCTTCACCTTTGGATGAAACTATTTTTGCGAACGATCAATTTGTTTTTTCCCTCTACCTTGCCCTACCTTTATAGTTTTAATAGAGAATCTATTTTTAAGATTACTCCTAGTCAATGTGCAATTTTAGAGTCAACTATTAAAATAAGACTTTCACTTTCGTTAGTGAAGTAAATTACAAAATAGAATTACTTTTTCAAATTAACATTACTTTTCAAAAATATCTCAAACTACTTCTCTCATGTTGACTTAGCATATACAAGAGTTCCTATCCAAGTTATGATAATTCTCCAATTTTGTGACTAGTGAGCAAAGGAATCTATATGCTCTCATACAAATCCAAAAAGTGTCCTAATAGTTAGAGGGGGAGAAATTTTATTCACTCTAAATGGCTCCAATAAATGCTTTGTCAATTAAGTTGTTGGTGAAACAATACTCAAGTTTGTACACTATTAGAGCAGTAGTATCCTAGGAGTCAAAACAACATGGAGTTGAATGTCAAAAATATGGCACAAACAGATTTAAACTTGCTTCGCTAGAAGATTCAATCATTTTAAGACAAATCAGTCCCATACTATGCCATTGAAATCTACTTGTGCAAGATTAGGAGTTGAAATCACAACTCTACACACATTATGCATGAACTGTGAAAATTTCAATCTACCATAGGAACTGGAAATTATTTTCCTAATTGTTAATTTATTTGCAGTTTGCTACGGAAAATACCAAATAATTCAGACTGTGATTTTCACAAATAATTACTACGAAAGAAAAATAGCACTGGAAAATAGGGTAAATCTAGCGCACAAATAAAAATATGACACTGTTATTTTTGAACAAATGTATCCAGAAAAACTCAACTTGGGAAAATCGGTGCAACAGCTCAAGGTTTTATTATTATGCAACAGTGAGAAATTCTGAGTACAATAGTCTGGAAGTCAAAATTTGGCTATCCAGCAGAGAAGATATCGGCAAAAATATCTAGAGAGAAATTACCCTCACTCCCAGCAATTTCGGCTCTCGATTGATACTAAAAAGCAAATCATCCAACTGGGCCTGCGCAAGCTTTCTGTCAAGCTAAAGCTGCCTACATTGCGTGTTGCCCGAACTGACTGCTAATCAAGTCGTTCTGCCTACTGCTGGCTAGGAAAACGTCTCTCCAACACTCTAGAACCTCTACCCAACCTCTAAAACTAAAAATGTCTTCCTTCCCAACAAATTGAACTGCCTTCTTTAGGCTCTACGCTACCTCTGCGCAACCTCCTAGAGAAATCTCAACCTCTTTGCAAATGTACTCACTGGATTTGGAAAACTTCCTCTAGCCTCACTGTCTCTACTTCGATCTTTGACTCTCCGACAACTGTTGTTGTTCTCTGAAAATTGATCTACCAAGGAAATCAAACTGCTCAAGTGTCTTTGGTGTCTTCTCCAAGCACCCATCGACTTCTTCTTATAATCTGTTGGAGCACCAACAGCCAAGATTAAAACTTAATCAAGTGCTAGGATCATATTGAAGCCGATCCATGTGAGTTTCTAGACTATTCTCACCTCGACTTAATTAATTCTGATTAATTAACCAATTTTCCTAAGTTTCGACTTAGGAAACATTAAAAAATAGATTAATAATCTAATTAAGTCATCTCTAGGTGGAATTTCCAAAAACGATTTCTGGGTCTTGGAGATCTCATGTATTCTAGCCTTTCCACCAAATTTTGTGGCTAGAACACATCCGATGCTACAAAAACTAACATGAACCACATTGTAAAAGACACCAACAAAGAAATAAGTAGACTGACAAATGAATCAATTCAACCTAAAGGAGGTTGGATTCAATGATGTAAAATAATGTTATTTTCAAGAAAGGAAGCTAAAATCATGGACCAAGTGCACCATTTATACATGTTTTATTTACAAGATATGTCGAATAACAGTCCTCAAAAAGTTCCAAGACAACAGAGACGAAGGATTCGGGGCTTGCAGACCAGAGACAAGTCTGTTCTTTGTTGTTGGAATTGCTTCTTCCCCTCCTAGCAAACCCCTACAATGGGAGTCAAGCAGCTTGTTGTGTCCCTGAGTACTAAGGGGCAGGTGAGGGTTATCGCCAATGAGTGGAAGTCAAGGATCGATGTTGTGTCCCTGAGTACTAAGGGGCAGGTGAGGGTTATCGCCAATGAGTGGAAGTCAAGGATCGATGTTGATGTGGATCCCGCTAATGCCACCAAGCCCTTGGAGGCTCAAGCATTCTTGTAGTTGGCCAAGTTTCCAAATGATGTTCTCAGCAAGCTTGTGCTTGCGATATCATGGAACGGGTAGATTCCTAAGCTCTATGGTGCTCCCGTGCTTATAAAGAAAAAAATGCCAAATATGGAGTTGGGCAAAGGATCCCTTGGTGCACTGGCTGAGGAGGGCATTGCTGGAGAGTTTTCCATTGTTGTTCTACATGTTTCAACCTCCCCCCATGGTCTCTGACTCTACAACTTGCACCCCCCCTTCAGATCAGAGCAGATCTGAAAGAACAACCCCTCTTTCTTCTCTGTTAGGGTCGGTGGGAAGTTTAGAAGACCTGAACCCTACCAAAGGGTTTCAGGTTTTTATTAAGACACTTAGAAGGAATTCAATTGAGACCTGGGTCACTACATTTGATAAAGTGGCGTCCCCAAAGCAGATCTTGGAGAACTGCTTACGTATTCTTGTAGTTATTCAGCGCCTAATTTTTGAAGGGAAACATATGCAAGATCTATTACATTTGCATGAATATAGTTCTAGGAACTCCACCATCGTCATGCTACTGAGCCTGCATGAGAGTGTAATGGGATCTAAAAATCCAACTTCTTCAACTTCATACAAAGATGTAGCAAGGTGTAAGGGGACCACCTTAACAAGCCTTCATCTCTTCCAAGACCATATACTGTTAAAAAATTGGATCAAATGCCAGCGTTTGATGTCAATAATAAAGAGGTAAATCATCTCTTCTCTATTCTCCAATCAAGGGCTATCATTTATCAATTTAACGAATTCTGGCCAAGATCTAAAGCACTACATTAGCGGGTTTTCACAACCTGAACCAAAAACTGTGACATTTATTTTTGTTCAAAGATTTTTTTAGTGTACGGTTTAACAACCATGATGATCTAAAGAAAGTTTTGAAGGAAGGGCCTCAGTTTTGGGGAAGAGCAAGGCTCTTCATCACCCCTTGGTTTCCATATTTTGATTCTTCAACAATGGTAGTAACAAAGATGTCAACCTAGGTAAGGTTGTCAAATCTTCCTCTTCCTTTGTGGCATCACAAGGTACTTGTTAAAATTGGCAACTAGGGCCAAACTCCATGTGGGTCATCTTATTTATGGCAGCTGATATTTTTTTTGGATCCCTCCCATCGAGAGGTGTAGGATCGATCTAAAGATCATCTGATTCCAATAAGTATTCATGGAGTTATGAATTTATTTGTGTTATAAGACAAATTGTCAAGTCGGCCAGCAACTTGTGTAGGCTCAAAAGCCCAATAGTCATGTCTATTCATCATCTACATTTTAGGATAAATAGGAGAGGACTTGAAGTCATTTGAGAGACACACTCTTCATGTGATCTCCTCCTCTCCACGTCTTTGGGTTTTTGGTGAAAGAGAGATACTAAGAAGTATACGTAGGCCTATGTAAGAATGATGCCCTAGATCTAAACGCATCTATGGAAGAAGCCTTAGAAGCTGTCATCTATATGCAGCAAGAAGAAGGCTCACATTCGGTCTACAATTGATGCGAAGGAGACTGGTCTTGGGACAAAGAAAAGGAGACAAAAGCTAGCCGCAATCCTAAGAAGGGTGCCCTAGCCGCAGTTAGGAAAACAGGCCAGCGAGTTTGAAGGGACGTTTTCAGGTAACCAAGTGTTGGAAGGAGGGCCGAAGCACCATGCTGGAGGGCCGCAATAGTAAGGGACTATTCTGGGTTAGTAAACACAATGAATCCTCCTAAACCAGGTTGAGGAAGGGACTGTTCTGTTGTGACTAGGCCGCAAGCCTGTAGGTGTCGTTTTGAGGATCAACCAAAGAGTTGTAGGTGCCTCCTCAAACAGCGAGGTCACATAACTTGAAAAGAAGATTAGGCTGCACAAATTAAAGGTGTGTTTTGGGCATGACTTGGATTGCTATAGGTTACAGAGGGAGCCCTAACCAGTGACTAAAACACCGCCCATAAACAGAAGTGCAAAGTATGGTAACTTGTGCTTTGACTCGATTGATTGGAGAGGTCTCTTCATTGATAAGGAGATTCTATACACTGTCACATAGGAGCTGCAATGTGCTAGTAATGGGACAGTTGCAATAACATGTGGCAGCTATGGTACAATGGGACAGCAGCAATAACATGTGGCAGCAATGGCTTAAAGGTCTGCTGGAAGGAATCAAGAACTATAGCCTAGCTGCTTTGCTAGGCTGCAAGCCATAGCAAGCAGCTAAGGCTGATATACTTATTGTTGCATGATGTAACAACAAGTTACAAATGCAACCATAATAAAATGCAACATAGCAGACTTTGAGTGCAGATAAGCAATGAGTATAACACTGGGTACAGATCCGTGATAAAGAATAGCTCAATGATTAGAGCAGCTCAATGACAGGAGCAACAACATGAAGTGCATAACATGGTCATGATTAGTGCAGCATGGTGCAGTACGTAGAGGTGCAGCAAGTGAACAAGATGCAGCACTATGATAGGTGAAGGAGTCACCTTGGAGAATCAGTTGAAGCAACATGTCTTCAACTGATCTCATATAAATATAGAAAGTCTAAGTGTTGACTTCTGTTGTAAATGTACTATCTCTCTCTCTTTCTCTGTTGAACTCTAAAGAACGTAAAAGAAGAATTGATCAAGGGTTTCCCCACATTGGGGTTCGTCCCTGGCTAGCGCCACATCTTGTGTCCTCTTGTCTTGGTTTGTCTTTTGCAATTTATGTTTATTTCTATCTGCAGTTTACTTTAATTCTAATGTGATTGCTAATCTGGAAAAAATATTGTGCTAACTGGGAAAATTGAAATAAATTGCTCTAGCATAGAACATACCTAAAATTAACAGTACTAGAGGACATTAGCAATACATTGGGCAATTTCAAAAAAATGGATGTTGAAAGAATGGAAAAACGTTTATTTACCTTCGATCGAATCTATGTAAAAAAACCTAAGCAAAGGTCTACCCAACCATATATTGCTAAAACTGTAAAACATAGATCATATCAATGGATCCAAACCTTGGATCATGAAAACACAGCATTCAAATGTCGTATGTGTTTCCAAATAGGACACTTACAAGATTCTTGTCCACGGACTAAAAAGCCCCCAAAAAATAAAAAAGGCCAGGTCCATAAAACAAAAGGCTGGCAGCCTTTTGATCCCATTTTTCGGAGGATGAAGAAAAGGAAATCAAGGAGGACCCTAGAGCAGTCAGAATCTTAATGAACCTGCACATGCAGAATGTTATAGAAACAGAAACGATCCTTGAACCTTATCATCCTCGAGTTGTGGCACACAAAGAGGATGGGTTGTTGGGTTCGAAGGGAGTCCATGTTTTGGAAAGTTCAAATTCTGATAAAGAACAACCCATGTGGTGTATGTGACTGAGTTGGCAGTTGTACCTTTTGATCCACCTACAAGGGAAAGGCAGAAGGTCCAAAAGAAAAGGGAAAGAAAGAGAAGTTAAGTGACTATTATAACACTTAATTTCTCTTTCGTTTTTATTTTTATTTTTTTGAGAGCCGAGAGGTTATTGATCTGCTCTCCCAAGACTACAGGTTTGCTCAAACTGAATGCTTCTGACATAGGCAAATGTAATTTGCAATGAAATTACAGTCTTTTTTTCCAAGGAAGAAAAAAAATAGTCCTCAGAAAGTAAATAGAGGAATAATTATATAAATTTCTTGGAGGAACATCCTCAACCATACATGACATGTTTATACCTAACAACAGAAAGGACTTTATGTCTCAAAACTGAACCCAAGTTTGAAGGGACAGCACCCTACAGGCTAACGCTCTACTCTGATGGTAAGCAAAAGTAAACAGATTAAAACGTGTTGATGACCTATAGACGAACAGACAAACGCAGAAAATAAAGTTCTATGAAAATTATAATAAATAGAAATTTCATCCAGAAAGCAATACAACCAAAAAAATAGAGCTTTATTTCTAACAGAAACTCCCATTTGTTGGGCAACCTGGACTAGTTAAGGTAAACTCCCATCAATCTATCGCTATACCAAAGATCCAAATGGCAGAAAAGACACATGAACCTTTACTTGCTAAAAAACATTTTGAATTCGTTTCAACAATTGACAATTATATGCATTGTTTATAACCCCTCTGTATCTTTCTTGCATCGCAAACAGTCTTTTAAAAAGCTTACTGCGGGGATTCAGCATTCAACTATTTCTAAGAAAACCCTGGAACAAACATCGAAAAATATCGATTCATTAACCTGGTGAAAGCCCTCCATGGCTGCAAACCCTCACATTTGTCGGCATACATATAAAGCCCTAACTGTTAACGGCGTTATAATGAAAAATATGAAGTTGATCCCTAAGATGCAGGTATTCATGTAAACAAAAAAAATATACCGATACGGTTCAAGCTACCAAAATTAACAGTTTCAGTGGCCCAATTTATTTTGATCGCTCCTTTGTGCGCTATCGAAGCCTCAATCTAAATTTAGAAGGCTTGTTTGAAATTAACGAAATTATTTATGGAGCTAATGCTTTTGAACAGCGTAAATATAAATTATTAATTTAAGCATTTCAGCGTGGTAACATAGGTGTTTTTGCAAGATTTAAAAACTTGTGGGGGCTTGTATGCACCATTTTATTAAATTTTTGTGTGTATGTGTAGGGTATTTTGGTTTTTATAGTTTGATTTAAATGTAATGATTATTAGGATTTAGTTTATAATTTAATATATTTTAATTTTTGAATTTATTAAATGTATATTTTAATTTTGAATTTACTAATGCATATTTCAATTTTGAATTTATAAGTGTTTAGAGTAATTATTTTTTTTTCCATTTTAAAGAGGCTTGTCTTTCAGTGATTTGATCTCTCTTTATCTTGGTAGATCCAGAATTAAGATGGATTTAAAAAATATAAGTTTATACATTTTATTTTGTATCATGGATCTACAATGGTTTTAAAAATAATATATTTATACTTTTTTATTTCATGTCTTATATATACTGAAGTACTAGTGTTTTGTTTGCTAAATATTATTTTTAAATTAATATAAATTATAATATATTAATAGTAATTTAGGTTGAAACTTAAAAAAAAATAGATATTTATTTATTATTATTATTTTAAATTATTGTTTTTTAATTGTTGAAATTTAAACTTGTAAATTAATTAATATCTTAAACTTAACTTGACGTAATCTAACTAATAGAGGAAATGGCTTTTTGGTTAGAATCTACCAAGATTATGATTTCTTGTTGTTAAAATACACTTTTGAATGCATAAAAAGATTTTGCACCTTGAAAATCCCCTAAGACACTTGATCATTGCAAATCAAACAACCTAAACCTATGATTTTTAAAAATTTGTACTGGATTTTGAATAAAATTGACCAAAGCATTTCATCTATTAATTAGACTACCTAAATTTAATTACGTCGATAGGCATTTTCTTTGTTGGCTTGGGGTGGGCAAACATTGTTCACCCTAGCCAATGGGAAAGCTTGGATTTCGCCCTTCCGACCAATAACATTTTGTCATGTGTTTGTCCCTCCAACCAATAGAATTTTGCCATCTATCCAAATTGTTTTGGGCCCACATTTTTTGCTACCTGCATGTTTTTGTAGCTTTCTACTGACACGGCATCCTCCGCCATACATGTGCCCTCCCTTTCACTTTTCGTTTTCACACCCTCCTCTCTAGCACGTTGTACCCTTCTCCTTCACGTTGGTCAATCGAGCCCCATCTGCCATACACGAGTATGATCATCATCAGGCGCAGAGGAACAGAGCAACGGTGGCCAAGCTCGGCATGATCCAAACTATGTTGCGAATGCTCAGGGAATTAGTAGACCTCGAGGTCCTGTTAAAAGTTTTGTGTCTCTCTTATCGAGGTTATTGGAACCCCGGGACCATGTAAGTTTAAAAAAAATAAAAAAAATAAAAATAAAAAAAATAAAAAATAAAATAAAAAAAAATTGTGTTCCTGATGTGGTTTTAACTCCATATTGTCATGTGTGTGCGATGCCAAGATGCATAAAATTTGATTCTAAGGGCCATGTTATCGTGCTCAATTTTTCTAGTGAACAATTTATTTGTAATGGTCAATGTTGCGATCTTCCGAGTTTTTCGTTAGTCCAATGGAAAATGCAGTAATGGGTTCAAGTGATATACCGTGTTTTAGTTGATTTAATAGCTTTGCAATCATGGGCGGGGGCCATTTTTCTTAGCAAACTTTTGCCCTGCAATAGTTGTTGAAGTTGTGATGTTCTCGTTGTTTCTAAGTAATCAAGATGAATGCAGCAATGGGCATAAAGTATATTGTGATGATCTTTAGTCAAGAGATGTGTAATTGCTATTAGGTTTGATGTATACTCATGTGTGAGTGTTTCCACTATGGTTGTTGTTGAAGCTGAGGTTTTAGGGGGTTATAGAGTACCCTATGTAAAATGTAGTAATGGTTATGGTGATTTTCCAACATTGGGAGGATTAGACTTTGGGTGTAAGCATGGATAATGTCAAGTCAGCAAGTGTAATGCATTCAGAGTGGGTTTCATGAATTCATGAAGGAAATCATTGAAATCTAAGCTCCTTAAGAGGGTGAGGCCTCTACTATACATGGAACTAGGGCCTGCATGGGAATTGAAATTGTGACTATTGGTCAAGGAATAGGAGTCCCCTGAGCAAAGGGTAATGTTTGTTAATGACTAATGAAGAGGAAAAACGAAATGTAGAACCCTTAATGAAAGCAAAACACAAAAGAGAATTAGAAGAGAAACTAAATCTTGTGGGCAATATGGGGTATGATGGAAAGGAACATAAGCATCATGCTCTAAATGATGTTGATGATGCCTATTTCAGGCAAAAGATGGTGTTTTTAGAAGCATAGGTTTCTTACATTATTACCATTGTTGATGCATACTGACATCCTGCGATACAGTGATCATCTCCTGTCATAGAAGGAATTGCATATGTTGTTGTGGCAACACAACGAGGCTTTATTATATGATCAGTTTTCGCTGAAAGCAGATGTTAGATTTTCAGTAACGGAAAAACGAGGTTGCATTCTCTCCAATCGCTGCAGAAAGTGGTCTATCCGGAATTAGAGAGGATAGCAATGTGGAGAGTTGTTGTATTATTGTCAATTTCCTTGTCTAATTGTTTGCAGGAGTTGCAACTTTGGTAGGTTGATTTGTTTCTATTTTACGGCAATAAGCTCAGAAAATTTTCATTTCCCTTCAATAAATTTGCATAGTTTGGAACATCAAGGTATATTTGAAATTTGAATGTTGCAAGCAATGCATGCATCTTGATTGCATAGATCTTTTTTTTATTAGAGGTTGTTTTAATTTATTTTGAAGCTTTTAAAGCCTAAGCAAACATTGTAGCTTATATTTTTTGCTTATCACTAAACAAGTTCTTTAGATAATGATTTAACGCAATTCTCTATTTTTCCTTCGTTGATCTTTCTAAAAATTGACTATTAACAGTATGTGTGTGTCTACTATTTGCTATAAGATCATTTCTTATAATGCCCTCTCGTGTTTGTGTATGTACATTGGGAGCGTTGGTATTTTGAGTAATGAGCTCGTATATTCACCATAAGCAAGATATTTACTTGTGCAACTTTATAAAGTGAAATTTGAAGCCATGCTCGTAATTTATATTCCAAATTATTGAATATAGAGTTGTATAAAAGCAAAGGATATAATGAGTAAGCGGGAGGGATGAGGAGAGTTGTCCACTTCTCTGTAACACTTGCAACTCTTATCTTAACTCTAAGGGTTTTTCACGAATGGATAGGTTTTGTCATACGCCAAAATTGAAGAGGAAATTGTGGAAGGGTTGAGAGATGGTCCATATAGGTTTCTACATTCTCCTTCTAACTTGTGAGGTAAGTACGTTAATTTTATTCAAAGGGTAAAAAAAAACAAATAAAATATAGGCTTATCTTTGCACCTTTTGATGCAAATGTTAGTTCTTAATTTGATAATAAAAAATTAAAAAAATAAATAAATAAAATAAAATAAAAAAAAAAAAAAAAAATGGAAAAAAATGTAATGAAGCCTTGTCCTATAAAACATTTGACTCCTAAGAAGACTTTGTTTAAAAAATAATAATAATAAAAAAAAAAAAATCAAATAAAATCAAATTAATATAATAAAAATAGTCATGATGATGAACCACACCATGTGGTTAGAAATGCATGGACCCAACATTTTGAATGTGATTTTTAACGAAAGACTTTACTGAAGGTAAAAATTATATGTTGTTATTATTATTATTACTATTTTTTTTGTTGGGTAGCTAATGTAAACTTGACTTGGTCAAGTTACCCTGGTTTTTGAGCTCTAGGTTTATGAGAACTCATGGTATTGATGTTGAATATAGCCTCTTCAAAGGGGGGAATTAAACCAACCTAGACCCATCTTGACCCCAGATCTACCAAGGGTTGAGAGGGATCAAATCTCTTAGATGCAAACATCTTTTAGAATGAAAAGAGAGGCATTTTTGAGCTCCAGGTTTATGAGAACTCATGGTATTGATGTGGAATATAGCCTATTTAAAGGGGGGAATTAAACCAGCCTAGATCCATCTTGACTCCAGATCTACCAAGGGTCGAGAGGGTTCAAATCTCTTACATGCAAACATCTTTTAGAATGAAAAGAGATCTGATGTCTCTCTTTGCCTGGCAAATTTGGAGTTAAGATGGATCTAGGATAGTTATTAATCTAACAAATTATAATGCTTAATTCTTGATTTATTTATTTATAATTTTTAAATTTAATTTATAGTTGGACATTTTCATGTATATTATTTACTATAATTATTGTTAAAGTGTTTAATAGGTCTCTTATATATAAATATTTGTATTTATTAAATCATTAATATACAATTATATTTTATATTAATTATTTGAATGGATCAAACACATAATTTGTTATAATAAATTTATTATTGTGTTAAATTAATTTTGATGGTCAAATTTAACTAGCCTATATTAAATATTGGTAACTTTTTTATTAATTTTAAACATATTATTAAATTATGAATTTTTTTAATTTCTATTAAATCACATATTATATATAAATATCACTTGAGTTTATAACTTACTAAACTATTCATTTTTAGTATTTGGATTTGATTGTGTTAAAGTAGTGTTTTCATAAAAGTGTCACTACCTTTGGTTATCGCTAAAGGTTTTGTACTTTATATTTATTCAATCCATTAGTTTTTGCCCATGGTTTTGTTGGAGCTCATTTTTTTGTACTTTATATTTATCCAATTTATTATTTTTTGTTTTTTTAATTTTCTTTATAAATTAAGATGACATCACATGAAATTATTTTACATTTGTTTACATTTTACATTTATATATGGTTTAATTTGAATACTAATTAAAACATATGAAGTCGACATTTAAGTTTTTTTTTTCTAGATATATTTTTCTAAACATTTAAAAATGTTGACAAACTTTCTAACATTACACCCACACATCTCCCCTATACTAAGTTGTAGAGCACTTCTCTCATGTCAAATTCCCCTATACTAAGTTGTAGAGCACCTCTCTCATGTCAATTTTTATATGTGTGATTGGATTTAAACAAAAAAACAAAAAACAAAAAAGTGGTCAAGATTCGCAATTCTAGTCGAGAAGAGACCAAAAAAGTCATGTTAAGGGTTGGTGTGGCCCAGGTTAGATGTGATCTTTGGGTGATTTTGACAGCTTAGATGCTCATATGTCATAGTTTCTTAGACCATAGTCTAATTACATAAGTCAAGGACATGCTAGCCAAAAAAACAAAAAAAAATGGAATTACTCACAAGCTTGAAAACTAAAAGAGAATTAAAAAAGTAGATAACTTCTCTAAGGAGTGATTTAGAATTTATTTGGGTGGACTTCGTGAAAGCATGTGTAGGAAGATATATATATATATATATATATCTCTGTGTGTGTGGGGGGCAGGACGGGGGTGCGTTATCCAACAAAGAAAAATATGTGTAGGTATGCAAGCAATCAAAAGACAATGCTCAAGATTTTTATGATAGACAAAGCCCCTAATGGTTTAAAGAAATTAAGTTGATGTCTTAAAGGTTAATTGCCAACTTTAATTTGGATATAATGTCATTTCAAGAAACATTGATATAAATAGGGATATGCCTAAAAATTATGAAGGATGGTGCTTGATTGGGAGTTATGTATGCTCAAGGCCAATAGTCATTCAAGTATTATTATGCACGAAGGTAACTAACCTATATACAATCTTCATTTCCTTTTCCTCCAAATTTTTAAGTAAAATAGTGGTTATAATAAATATTTATGGTCCTTGAGCTCGGAAGAAAGTATAATGGGATTTGTTTCATAGGGATTTGTTTTTTCCCTCAAGCAATGTCATTATTGGTGGGGACTTAAATTATATCCTAACTCCTTCTAAAATTAGGGGCTTTAGATACTTCATCAACTCGTGTAACTTAATTAATTGATATTATTGGGACTTGCATAATCTAACAACATGAAAGGGGATGAGGCAATTGTAACAAAAGTGGTATGTTGATCCATTAAGAATGATTGTGGAAAAATCCAAGTGTCTACTCTTGAAATGGGTGACATAAACCATCATAGTTTTGGAATTTGGGAGTAAGGGGGAATCTACAACTTCTTTCAATTACATACCCAATGGTTCCTCTACATTAGCTTTCAAGAGATGGTAAATAATCATTGGAAGCACAAATAATATGGCAAATGAGCATGGTGTTATGATCAAAATCTCAAAATTAGGTTCAAAACTCAAAGTGGCAAAATCTCGATAAACTCAACTTCAGATCAAAGTGCTCGTCATCTTGATTCCAACGGCGTGAACAACACTTGAATCTGAGCTCATATGAAGAAGTTAGAGCAAGTCAAAGTTCAGGTTTGACTTGGACACATGGTAGGAGTTGATGGCATGACAGGACCCTTCAGCGAATGGGGAAGCACCAAGTGGCAGGCCGCCTTGGCCCCGCATTTCACAAATCGCATGTCGCAAGCGAGTCAGCATTAAAGAATCGGCCTCGAAACAAGCCAGGTTGCGATGCGATGAATCAACCCCCAACATACGTGGGTTATGATGCGATAATCGCAATCGCACATTGCAGAAGTGGAGAGTCCCGTATATTTGTTACCCCCTGACTTCGCTGATTGTGAATCGCGATGGATCCCAGATGCGATAAGATTATGGGTTCCAGTTAATAGTTCTGTCGGGTCCGCCATATCGCAATCGCACATCGTCCTGCCACATTCACAGACCATAAGACCAGCGGTTCTCCGTTGATTGCGATTTGCGATGGAATAGTCGGTGCCGATAGATTATGGACTGCCGCATGGCAAAATTTTCGCCCAGTTAGTGCAATTTTTGGAGCGAAATTGTAGGTTCATGTCGAAAGTGGTGCAATTGTGGACCGAATATTTGGAGAACTAGGAGAGGTCATAACTTCTTCAATTTTCCACCAAACTGGATGCAAAAAGAGGTTGGATAACCATTTTTGGACATTTTAGACTCATTAGAGCAAGTTTTAGAAGCATTTGAACATTGTAAACACATCTTTTTACGCTTTTGATCATAATAGAGAGGCTCAAGCCATTGGAAGCTAGACTAAGGAGACGTAGCTCAGGAGGGATGAACTCATTTATCATGTTCATGTTGTAATGTGTTTTTGATGATGTTATGCACATGTTTATGCTACTATTCAGTTTCTTATTTATGTTAAATTACTCATAAAATTAACATAAAAACTCATCATTTCACCTGCAAAAATTCATGAATCCTTAAGCACAATGAAAACATTTTGTTTCTCATATGAGGAGGATCTTAGCACAGTAATCTAATATTCTAAATCAGATCATTTTGGTATCAGAGCAATAGGTTTTCTTTGTGAAAGAAGAATTTAACTGTTTGCAAGTTTATGTCATACTTATAAGGTTAAAAATCAAAAGAGGAGAAGGGAAGCTCGTTGGAAGCCCTGAAGTTGGGTCAAGGGGAAGGAGAGCAAGGTTGCCACAATCTCCAACACCAATTCAGCCTCAAGTTGTAGTTGAGACTCCAAAGATCATCTCTCATGAAGGAGAACCTACAAACGTGACATAAGATGAAAAGATATTTAGAAAGGCTTTCTTTGATATGACAGAGATGGTAAAGGTCCTTTATGAAGAGAGGAATACCAGGTTGCAAGGGGAAAGTTCCAAACCTCCCAAAGGAGAAGGCTCTTTAGGAGGAAGTAATGGAAAAGGAGGTAATGGAAATGGAGATAAACCTCCACCCTCTCCACCATCTTCTTCATCTTCTTCTTCACAAGCATCTTCACCCTCTTTCACTAACACAACCCTTACTCATACTCATCATCATACTTCAAAAGGAACTGGCAAATCACTTTTTTTTAAACTTGATGTTAAATTTTAGCTACTCATGTGTAATGGAGAAGTGAATGCAGAGAAGCTTGATAATTGGATTCGTCAGTTGGAGGTCTGTTGCAGGATTCAAAACCTTCAAGAGGATGACATAAAGATTCAGTTAGCTTCCTTGAGAATGGAGGGTGCAACACTAGTATGGTGGGAATCAAAGACCTAAGAGGGGATTAAGAAACACAATAAGATCTCAATTTCTTGGAATGATTTCATTGCTGCAACCAAAAGACAATTCTACCCTCTAGGTTATATGCAGAAAGTGATCATGAATTGGCATAAATTTAGACAGCTTAAAGGTCAAAATGTGCAAGATTACACCCAAGAATTCAAAAAAAAAAGGTCTTTGATGTTAGGTGTAGATTGTAATCACAGGACACATTGCTGAAGTACATAGGGGATTTACACAGTTACCTTAGGCATACTATCTTAATATTTAATCCCAATAATCTGGATGATGTATATGTGCAAGCCACTCATCTTGAGGCAAGAGGAAAAAAGACCCCAGAAGAAGGTAGTAAAAAGCCATTTAAGAATAAAGGAAAGGAAAAGGATTTCAAAGGGAAGGAAAAGAAAAACGCGTCTATCAAAAAAGAAGGAGAGAAAATTACATGCAAACATTGTTCCAAAGAGGGTCACGATGAAGCTCATTGTTGGAAGTTTCATCCTAAAATGAGACCAAAGAAAAACAACAAGGGGAAAAAAAAAAAAAACAAAAACAAAAAAACTTCAACCAGTCAATAGGATTTGGGATCCAATTCAGGTGATGAAACTAAAATCACAGCCATGGGGTTAAAAGGAAAAGAATCCATTGCTATCACTAATTCTTAAAACTCACAAAATGAAACTCCTAACAGAAAGAGGAGAATAGAACTTTTTCACATAAGGGTGATATCAAAACACAACAAGATTGATACACTTTTCGATATTTTCTCTCAAGCGAATCTTATCTTTGAAAACATTGTCAAAAGTTTAAACTTGGAAACCATTCCACATCATAAACCATATCCACTTGGATGGGTGTGTGACAATGCGCAATTGCAGGTTACTAGAAAGTGTAAACTGAGATTCGTTATTACTGCAAATTTCATAGATGAAGTGGAGCTTGATGTTGTGCCGCTAGATATCTGTGGCATAGTTTTGGGCAGCCTGTACCTTATGACAGAAAATATATCTTCCATAGACGTGAAAACAAATATCATTTATTCAAAGGTGGAGTAGAATATATTGTCAAAGCTCATAGCAAGAAAATAAATCTTTCGCTTATTAATGTAGGTCAGATGAAAAGAATAGTGAACTAAAGCAAGAATTTTGTGCTTCTAATGATCAAACCCAAGGATGATGTTGATAATGAAGCTTTTAAAGGTTGTGATTCAAATTTGAAATCTGAATTGGTTGACGTAGTTACCCAATATGACGAGATGTTTTAGGAACCAAAGAGATTACCTCCCAAGAGAGGAATCCAACATGAGATACAGTTGCAGCAAGATTGTCCTCTTCCTAACATTGGCATGTACACGATGTCAGTGATGGAAAGCGCAAAAATTAAGAAGCAAATTCAAGATTTGTTGAATAAAGGGATCATCAAACCATCTTCCTCGCCATGTTGTTCACCTATTGTCTTGGTGCCCAAGAAGGATGGAACATGGTGCATGTGTGTGGACTTTCGTGCATTGAACAAAATTACGGTAAAAAACCATTACCCACTACCTAAAATAGATTATTTACTTGATCAATTGAAAGATGAAAAATATTTTACTAAGCTGGACTTAAGAAGCGGCTACCATCAAATTAGAATAGCCGAAGGAGACATTTGGAAGACAACATTCAAAACAAAACAAGGTTTGTTTGAATGGCTAGTTATGCCATTTGGTTTATGTAATGCTCCCGCTACATTCATGTGTGTGATGAATGATTTGTTGAGGCCATTTCTTGATGAGTTTGTCATAATCTACTTAGATGACATCTTAATTTTCATTAAATCTCGTGATGAACATGTCATGCATGTAAGAAAAGTAGTTGATGTCTCGAAAAAATAACAGTTGTATCTTAAGATGTCAAAGTGCGAGTTTGGAAAAACTTCTTTAGTTTACTTCAGTCATATTGTTGGAGGAGGTGAGTTGAAAATAAATCCCTTCAAGGTTGATGTCATTGTGAATTGGCCAAGGCCCAAGACAGTTACTGAGGTAAGAAGTTTTTTGGGAGAAACCCAATATTGGAGGAAATTCATTACTAATTTTTCTCTTATAGCAGCGCCTTTGCATGCGTTGACAAGTGTGAAAAAGGTTTTTCAATGGGGAGGCAAACAACAAAAGGCCTTTGATGCATTGAAGGAAAAGATCAGTATAACTCCAGTACTTGCACTTCTAGACTTGAGACAATCATTTGAGATTCAGATTGACGCTAGTGACTACGTTATGGGTGCAGTCCTCATGCAACATGGTAAGCCTATATGTTTTCATTCGAAACCTTTTAATGGTGCGGTGATTAACTATCCTACATATGACAAGGAATGTATGCATTTGCACAAAGTGTGAAAAAATGAAAACACTACTTGATGGGTAAGGAAACAATCATTCACAATGATCATCAACCATTGCAATACTTGCAATCTCAATCAAAGTTGCAACAATCAAGGCACTTCCGATGGATGGGTTTTCTTCAACAATTCCACTTGGTAATTAGGTATAAGAAAGGTATCTACAATAAAGTTGTTGATTGCTTTCTAGGCCTAGTGTTAGTGCAGCTACTTTACTCAAGCATAATTTTATTTTACATGAAAGTTATATTGAGCAATATGCATTATATAATGACTTTCAAGATGTTTATGCAAGCTTGAGTCAAGGTAACCAAGTAGAGGAATTGGATTATCATTTGCATGATAACTTGTTGTACCATCTTGGCAAGCTTTGTATTCCATAAAGAGAAAGAGTTAACATCATAAGAGAGGCACATACTTATCTTATTGTTGGTCATTTTAGTGTAAATAATTCGGTGGCACATCTACAAAGGTATTGTTATTGGCCTCTTATGCTTGAAAGTGTGTCTCATTTTATTAAAAGATGATCATTATGTGCAATCAATAAGCCTAGCAATAGGAAGTTAGGATTGTACACACCACTTTTGGTTCCTTCATGATCATGGGAGAGTGTTTCTATGGATTTTGTAGGTCTTCCATTATCAAAAAGAGGTCATGATTATTTGTATGTAGTTGTGGATAGGTTCAGAAAAATGTGTATTTTCATACCATGTAAAAAGCAAGTTACAGCTGAACAAACTGCTCAGTTATTCTTTCAGAATGTTTGGGTGCATTTTGGATTGCCCACGTCCATTGTTAGTGAACGAGATTCTCGCTTTGTTGGGAATTTTTGGTCAAGCTTGTGGGGATTCATGGATACCAAATTGAAAAAGAGTACAACATTTCATCCACAAACATATGGTCAAACAGAAGTGTTGAACAGAACAATGATACATCTTCTTCATGGGTATTGCAACAAGCATCCTAAGTTGTGGGATGAACATTTGCACTATATTCAGCATGCTTATAACCAAGCCAAGCACTCTTCAACTCAAACTTCACCATTTGAGGCATGCTTGGGATACTTGCCTAAATCTCCTTTGGATTTTTATTTTTGGCAAAGATGTTGCTATTGAAGGTCATAACAACATAGACAAAGCAAGAAAGTTCATTAAACAAATCCAATTAGTACACCAAAAGGTTCAAGAACAACTTGAGAAAAGCTAAGGCAAGTACAAAGTAAGACACGACAAGCATCATCAAGATCATAATTTCCAAGTTGGTGATGAAGTTTTGCTTCACATTAACAAAGAGAGGCTCCAAGGAGAAGGTAAAAAGCTAAAACCTATTAGATATGGTCCATTCAGAATTTTGGAAAAGATTGATAACGATGCCTTCAGGTTGGATTTGGCCTTCATATTTGCAAATTTATGATGTTGTCAATGTTGAGAATTTAAGGTTGTATGGGACTCCTTTGATTGAAGATCAAGGAGAGAATATTCAAATTCCATCTATTGAAGACTTTTCTCTAGAATTCATTGATGAACTTCAGCAAGACACTGTACTTGATAGAAGAACAAGGACATTAAAAAGGGGAAGTATCGATTATCTTTGAGTGGGGCTCAAGGGTACACATCCTTTAAAAGCCAAATGGATAGAGGTTGGAAAGATGAGGGAACTATACCCTCACCTGCTGGACAATTGAAAGTGATCCTTTTGGGGTCCAAAAGGCTTCCAGTGGGGAGGAGTGATCAAGTGCTCAAAATTAGGCTCAAAACTCAAAGTGGAAGAATCTCAATAAACTCAGCTTCAAATCGAAGTGCTCATCATCCTAATTCCAATGGTGTGAATGACACTTGAATTTGAGCTCATATGAAGAAGTTAAAGCAAGTTAAAGTTCAGGTTTGACTTGGACACATGGCAGGAGTGGATGACGTGGTAGGACTCTTCGGTGAATCGGGAAGCGCCAAGTGGTAGGCTGCCATTGGCCCTACATTTCACAAATCACATGTTGCAGGCGGGTCGACGTTAAAGAATTAGGCCTAGAACAAGCCAGGGTGCGATGTGATGAATTGGCCCCTAACGTACCCGGTTTACAATGCGATAATCGCAATTGCACATTGTAGAAGTGTAGAGTCCCATATATGTATTACCCCCTGACTCCACCGATTTTGAATTGCGATGGATCCCAAATGTGATAAGATTATGGGTTCCAGTTAATAGTTTCGTCGAGTCCGTCGTATCGCAATCGCACATCACCCCGTCACGTTCACAGAACATAAGACCGCCGATTCTCTGGCGATTGCGATTTACGATGAAATAGTTGGTGCCGATAGATTATGGACTGTCGCGTGGCAAAATTTTCGCCTAGTTAGCACAATTTTGGAGAGAAAGTGTAGGTTCATTCCGGAAATGGTACAATTTGTGGAGCAAATATTGGGAGAACTAGGAGAGGTCATAACTTCTCCAGTTTTCTATAAATTGGATGCAAAAAGAGGCTAGATAGCCATTTTTGGACATTTTGGACTCAATGGAATAGGTTTCAGAAGCATTTGAGCATTGTAAACACATATTTTTACACTTTTGAGAATAATAGAGAGGACCAAGCCATTGGAAGTTGGACCAAGGAGACATAGCCCAGGAGGGGTGAACTCCTTTATCATGTTCCTGTTGTAACATGTTTTTGATGATGTTCTATACATGTTTATGTTGTTGTTCAGTCTCTTATTTATGTTAAATTGCTCATAAAATTAACTTTAAAACTCATCATTTCACTTGCAAAAATTCATGAATCCTTAAGCACAATGAAAGCATTTTGTTTCTAATCTAAGGAGGATCTTAGCACAACAATCTAATTTCTAAATCAGATCATGTTATAAAACAATTTGCTGACAATTTGAGTAGAGTAGAAAAATTGACTAGAATTGGGGTTAGTGACTTTCAAGAATGTAGAGATAGAATGCATATGATGTTGAAGAAGATAATGTCAAACACATTTGTTAGTGGACTGAACCATCTAGAAATAATAGAAATATGTAAATCAAGCAATCATTGCAAAACACAGTGGATAAAAAAAATGTTTCTAATTTCTACAAAAACAATAAAACTCAAAGAGTCGAGTAGGTTTAATGTCAAATTCTTCGTAAAGAAACATTGATACAATGCATTTGGTTTTGGCAAGGGTACAACAATCCAATGGGAATAAGGTTTATTGATTTATGTTTACATCAATAACATTGTCGACTAAAAGTGTCAAATTTCCTAGTAGGCAAAATGTTGTAGTTTGGTCAATGTTTAACTAATATCATTTTGATATTGTTGGAAAGACATTTATATTAATTTTGGGAAGACTTCTTGCAACTATGGATTACATAGTATTATGGTCCAAATACATAAAAGAAAACTATAAGTACGCACCATATACATCAACGTAAGCATGAAGCATAACTCCAATATAGATAAGAGATATAAGTTACACAATAACTCCTTAAATAATAGGAGAAACTCCTCTAAATACCTCAGCACATTCATACATCCAATTCACATGTCCTCAATAATGACCCCATGATCCCTATATGTACATATTCACACATTACACTTGTGGCCCCTTCATTATTAGCCCAACCATATTACATAGACATCTACATATTTCATGTACATTTAATCCCATATATGTCCCCCCCTTGGGGCTATATCATATCATTTAACCCCATATATGCCTCCCTTGGGGTCATACCACACAAAAAGCAAATGCTCTTTATGTTGGTGGTTTCCAGTGTGCATTTCAAGATATGGTCATAGAAGTGATTTCTTGCTTGGCGGCACACATTTAAAGAACAAATTTGATATAAACAATATGTTGGTGGCAATTATTTCAATCGATGCAAAAAAGCGTTCAAAAGGTCGTAGGAGTTTCTTTCACTTGGGATGCCTTCAACCTATATATGTAAACTAAACATTTTATAACAAAACATGTGAGAAAAAAAGGTTTGAATTATGTGAAATAGAATAAATGGAAAAGTATATTATTTGCTAAAACAATGTAATATGAATATGCTATCAGCAAGGGTTTATGGTTATAGTTTGTTGGCATCGTGATTTAACATGTGGATAAAAGTTGGTTGTCTAATATACACAATACAAGTTCTTTTTAGACCATTTTGAACTATGTTCTTGAATATAATCATTAGGTTAATTTGGCAACCTCGTTGTTCTTGCATTTGAGAGAAAATTTCCTTGAATAAATGATTCAATTGTACCTTTTTTTTTCTTTTTTCAAAGAAATAGATATGACAATTTTTATTAAAAAATAAAGATGGGATCCAACACTGAACCATTACATTTCTTCAAAATAACCAATATTCCTTGCAGGTTTGAGATTGAGCATGGAGGTTCAATCTAATCCCTGAAGTGATTACCCCTTGATACAAAAATTTTAGTCTCGTCCCAGCTAAAAACATTCCAAAATACTCCTAAGATCCAAATACATTTACATTCCATATTCACTACTTTTTTATTTAATTTTGATTGGCTTCTAGTTTTCTTTGGCGAAATATTTTTGCCATTATTCCCCACTTGAATCCAACCCACATTATTTGATGGATCACCCTTCAATGAGTGAGCGTCATTATCTTTAGTTTCTTCTGTATATGCCTAATCTGCCCAAGAAGTTGTTTTTTTGAATTTTCCCCTTGAAGATTCAGAGGGAGATCTGGCTTCACTGAAGTATGTTGTGTTTCCACTATTGTTGAATCCAGAGGGTCCTCATACACTTCTTTCTAACTGGTTTTTGTTTCCTTCAATGAATCATCTTTGACAATAACTTCTTCCTATTTTTCATTTTCTTCTTTCTTACCCTGAGTCTCTTCTTCTTTTTATATCGTATAATGTTCAATCTAAGCTCCTTCCTGCCATTTGAGCCTTTCGTTATTTTTTCTGGACTTTGTTATTATGCAAACGATTTGGGCAATTTGATTCAATTGTAGTTTAAAAATGGAAATTGACATTTACTTTGTTATTCTTGGGAACTACTAATGAACAAAAAGTCAAATTTAAGAAAATAAAATATATTCCAATGCAAAGCATGAGGGTGCAACACTTACTATTGCTTTTCTTTATTATGGTTGACCATTTCTAAGTAACAATTCCTATTGATTATTATTTTGATGATAAAATGTCACAATGGCAACAACATATCTAACTGGGTAAGCTACTTAAAATGTAGTTAATGCATCTCTTTTTGTGCTCAACAAGAGCTTAATGTTTGAGCAAGTTTTGTAATTTGCCCAATTGTTAGATTTGTGTTTAAAAAGTTACAGTATTATACATCTTCTCATCCAAATGAGGTATCGTGTTGAAAGTCAAAGCCTCTTATACAAACACTCACTTAATGTGTTTAGTAAGGAACAAATTCTATAATTAGAGCATTTGCAACATTTACTATTATAGTCACCTGCCCATGTTTGTCAATGAGATTAGCATAGATGAGCTTCTTTTCGGTCAAGGAGTTAATGTTTTTGTTGTAGCTTGGACCATATAGGACTAACACGTTACCTTGGAGACTTTGTCTGGTTTGTGTATGCTTAGTTGCATAATAGAACATGATGTTTCAAGGGACTGTGAGTTGGAATAAAGGATAGTTCTACTTTTAGAACATCTGCCTAGACTTTTGGTTACTATGATTGTATTCTATATTTTAAGGATCATAAATGATTTGTTGTTTCTATGGCTTTTTTTGGTACATAAAAAAGGAAGAGATGAAGTTATTAGTTGATAATTAGATCATAAGTATATTACTTTCAAGGGTTGTTGCTTTTTCAATTGATATATTTATTGCTTTGTGTTCTAAAGGAACATTGACTAGTATGCTAGCAAAAGCAAAACTAGTTCAAGCTACACATTTTTTATTTTTATTTTTATTTTTTTTATTGATTTGCACATAATGAATTGGAAGTATTAGAGAAAAAAACACATCTAGTAAAATTGGAAAACAACTTTTCTTTCCATTTGTTTTTTTTGTTGTAAACTAATACTTTGTATTATCAAAAATCAAGATTACGTTGTTGTAGTAGCTAGCCATTAGAGGACTTTTCTATTCCTTATATGAACTCCCATGGATTCCAATTACCAACATTCCCTTACAGACTACATTGCCACAAAACTCAAAATTACAACTAAATCCAGAAAACAATAAAAAACACTAAAGCCCATTTTCTTGGGTTGACAAAAATAATCCAAACACACATAACAGAAAAAACAAAAGAACTGATAGATAGGATAAGTCATTTAGATTTAGAAGATGAGATAGTAGTTGGAGCTCTAACACTCGATCTCAGGGGTTCATCATTATTAGATTCACAATGCAAGTGTCCTTCCACATGGGCAAGCCTTGCATCAACTTTATCCAATGTGAACTATTGGTTCCTCGTCATTCTCTTAATGTCTTCCAACGTGGAAAAGGTTGAGAAATTGGGATACTTGTAGTTTAATTTAGATTTATATTTCTTTGATCATTACTTGTGAAATTTGTTGGCTTCTTACCAATTTTTATTATGTTTCTTTCATCATACAATTACCAGAATATAAACATGAAGATCAAAAGAAAACAACGAACACAAGTGGCTTTGAGCCAGGGCAAATGTAATAGCCTTGGTTAAAAAACTCATGTAAAAATATATAAGACCACGGATGATGGGAAACGTATTCCAAGATGAATGTTGGGAGGACATCCTAGGGGGTGTTCATTTGGTTATTTATGGCTAAGGAAATCGGCAAAGGCAAAGGCTAAGGCTTTGGAAAGGACAAATGGCATTTTTGGCACATTTATTTATGAAAATAACGGAAAATATGAGAAAAGCAAGGTGAAAGGTCACAGGTTGCATGTGAGGAGGAAAATGAAGGAAAATAATGGAAAATGAAGAAAATAGAGGCCTCATTCATAAAAAAGCTTATGAGGATCAGTTGGCAAGCTCTTAGGCAGTGTAATCTCTTGGCTCAAGATTTTGCTATGGTTATGCATGGGATCAAGAAAGGCAAAGAAGGCAAGAGGAAGCAAAGATCAAGCGGGGAAAGGCAGGATCAAGCAGCTACAATAGGCTTCATTGCAGGTATCGACTTGCATGTGTATTTTCCTTGCTAGATTTGGCATGTATGGTATTGCATGTGTATTTTCCTTACTAGATTTGGCATGTATGCTATTGCATGTGGTTCTTTTCTATCATGGCATGGGTTTTTCCGGGTGTAACCATGTTTTTAGCCTAGCCTTGCCATTTCTAGATATCCATGGTATGATGGGGTTGTCATGTTTTGGTTGAGCTGGATTGCCGAATGGATTCGAAACTGAGTGAGGTGGATCTCTAAAATGATAGAACACTTGGCCTAATAACCCTTGAACTGGACTGTGGGTTGCGGTAAAGCTGGATTTTGTGTTGCCTCGGATGGCCTAGGAATCTTTGTCAGTGAATGGCAGGATATACAATAAAGCCCAGAGGTGGTTTGCTCTCTATTGGGTCTGGTAATCCCGAGTTGGGATATGCGGTAAATCCTGGAGAGTGGGTCTCGATATAGGGCCTAGTGATCTGGTGAGTATTGTGGTAAAGCCTGAGAGATTGGGGTCTCATTGTAGGGCCTAGTGATCCGAGTTTGGATTGTGGTAAAGCTTGAGAGACTGGGAGACAAGAAAAATTATTCACGGTGTAGGTGGAGAAATCTAGTGGCATCCATACTTGTTTGGCCTAGTGATTGGGTGGAGATCACGGTAAAACCTGTTATGATGTGTTCATTGTGTTGGCTTAGTGATCCGGGATGGATTACGGTAAAGCTTGATTTCCATTAATGAGGGTGAGCTGGTTTAGCCTCGGTATGCCCTAGTTGGTTCTTTTGGTTTGAGTCCCACATTCATGCTTGGAATATGGCACGAGGGTGATTGGTTCAAAAGAGACTTGGGTTAGCCAATCTATGGTCAAGTGGAACGTGGTAGTCACATCTTTGCTTGGTTTATTGCATTCATTAATGAGAAATTCATTCCCTTGATTTTCATGTGCAAATGTACTGATGTATATGTGGATTTTATGGTTGATACGCTTATGATATTTTTGTCCCTATTATGCTGGTTATATGTATGTTTTATGACAACATCTATTTATGGCTCTTAGCATGCTTTTACTTGTAAATTAATGGATAATGTATCTATGGCCTAATAGATGACAATGTAGCAAATGACATGAGGGAAAAATGATTCATATCGATTCTCAGATAAGTATGAGATCCCTACACTTAATTATGTTGTTTACACATGTAGGTTACATGTTGATGATATGTTTGAAAAAATGTCTGGCATGGTTAGTAGGGGTATGGATAAGGTCTTGTTCAACTTATTGCTTCTGCATCATTGTTTCCCTGTTTTTTACTAATTCTAAGCTATCAATCTGTTATGGGTAGTGGCTTGGGCTCTCGGCTTGAAAAAATGGCTTAAATCCTGGGGTCGCTGGCACAAAACTGGCAACTTTGGTCTCTGGTCACTGGTAGGCAAGCTTTGTGAGAGAGAATTTGGGTCTCTGGTCGCTCCCTTGTCCATAGCATGAGAGCGACTGTGGCTTAAGAGATCTAAAACAATAGCAAGACCCAGGGATAGGTTTTCTGAGTGGCTGACATGTCATATGAGGATCCTAAATTTGATGTTGGATGACTATGTGTGATGTTTCCATCGATTCCACTTCCTTAAGGTCACATAGGAGGTTGAATCTGATCATAGTAGCCTCTCGTCTCATGCTTACCCCGGTTGGCATGGTTACTTGGGTGGATGTGGGAGGAAGGTGTTACAGAGCAGTATCAGAGCATGGTTCAACCCTCGGACTGGATGGGCATTATGTGTTGTTCATGCATGCATGTCAGTTGCATGTGTATCTCTTACACTTGTATTTCATGTGCTTGTTGCATTTGCTTGATGGTTGATTATGGTTGTGGTAATGTTGCCATGGAGAGTTTGATATTGATTTTTTGGAATGCATTTGTCATGAGTATGTGACTGGTTGTATATGGTTATATGTCGCTTACATGTTGTTGTGTCTTGCTTGATTACATCCTTGTATGTTAGGTTGCATTTTTGTATGTTTGATTACATGTATCAATCTTGTAGGTTGGTTACAAGTATTGATCGCTTATGCTCGACTACATGCATTCATGCGTATATGTAGTTGATTAGGCATTGCTTATGCATGTTGATGGTTGCATGTGACAATGTCTACAATGAAGTAATGATTATTGCCATGGTTTGTGTAGTTGATATGGTCATGCATTGATGATTGGACTCTAACTAGAATGATGTGTATATGGTTGGTACTCATGTGTTATATGCAGTTGTCATGCATGTATGGTCTTCGTTATAGTTATGCATGAATAGTAGGTCAAACATGCCTTGTGAAGTCATGGTATGTAATTTAGGTCATCATGGTGCTATTAGCTTTTATGATGCTAATATGTTTGCTGAGATAGAGCAGAAGATGTGGATCATCATAACGAGGTTGTAGCATTGGACTTTGGGGTAAGAGAAGATCGTCATACAAGTATTGTATGTTTGGCATGTAAGTATGTAACTCAAGGGTTGTTATATGCATTAGTTTTATATAAATTAGGTTTATGTACATGTCTATTGATGTTATGGTTATATTCACGTTGGATGATAGTTGATTAGTGTAGTTATATGCACATGAGTCGGATAGTCAAGAATGATGGTAACCTGTGGTTGTATGCATTATTATTGTTGTTTTATGTTAGATAACTTGATGATCGAGGTTATTTCATTGAGATCTTGATGTTGTAATTTGGATTGGTCATATGCGTATGGTTATGTTCATTGCATTGAAGATCTTGATGTTATATGTATTGTGTTAACTTGGTTTAACCTATGCAGATGGTTATGGTTGCGATATTCTGTATGAGCCGACATATTTGTGATATGGTGTCATACTAATCTAGACTGATCGTACATATTTGATTGTTATGCATGAACGACAAATACTTATGAGCTTATGATGTGAACATGTTAGTTAGTTATTGCTATGGATATCACGATTTATGTTTGAGTTGATATGTTGTGAAGTTGTATCGTGATAACATGGATTCATTGTGTAGACAAGATCGCCTCCCCTGGGATACATTAAGGTATGAGTTTGCTTATGTCATATACATGGTGCTTGTTTGTTTGATTATGTCGTCTAGTTGATTAAGTTAACATGGTATGTTTGCAAGTTGGTTGAATGTTTAATGAATTGCATAATATCAATATGTGTTCAAATGATTTTGTTTTAAGGTGATTGTACAAACATATATGTGTTGAGACATTTAATGTACTTGAATGTAGTTGATAGTTGTAGCATTATGTCTCATGACTATGAGTTGACTATGGATTATGACATGATTTTTACCCTTGGTAAAGGTTGATTTCAAAGTGATAGATATGATTGTCTTGATAGTTGGAACAAGTGGTTAACAGTGAGCAGTTGCAGGAAGCATGCTGGTATTAGCCTGGCAAGGTAACAATTGATGTGTTTATATCACTAACAATCAGGTGATGTGACAATACATAGTAAGCCTCGGTTGCAGCAACATAAAAAGGTAAAAGGAAGGAATTGGACAAGAATTCATTTGGCTCGGTTTGGAAACACTAATTCCAAATGAATGAGTGCTTCACATACAAGAAGTCTTCTTAACCTTGATTTTGTTTGAAATTATGTGAATATGTGTTATATTCATGAACATGTACTTGATAGGTATATTAGCTAATCTTTATTTACAGGTGGAGCTGTCAAAGGATTGGAAGTCCCTTGAGAGATGGTGTGGATATGTTCAGTTGCAAGCAAAGTGCTTGGTAAAACAAGATGAGGTAACTAGTATGTTGTTATGTTTATTTACGCACTAACAGTTATGTGTTAATGACAACATGATGCAGGGAGTTGCATGGCAAGAGAGGTTGCCATGAAATCTCAAAGAAGGCTCAGGTCGAGCTTTCCTTAGGAACCATGGGGATTGAGTCATGGTGTCTATTGTTACTCTTGTGCTTTTGGTCTTTTCTGATTTGCTTGCGTTTGATTTGCAGTTTTGTTATGTCTAGTGCATGACATGCCACTTTGTTGCAATGCCGTATTGCTTTTGGTTTTCATGGTCTTCTTGTTGTTGTTCCTGTTCTTACCTTTTATTATTTTGAGTCTTGGGAATTGGTTGGGAAAGAGGAAAGTTAATGGAGCTCAGGAAGAAATGTGTGGTACCCAGCAGGTAATGTAAGACACGGATGAAGCTCAGTGCATGAGTAAGCGCAACTGAAGGTAAGACTACGACAATCGGTTGGATTGGTTGGGTCCATTGTGGCAAATGGATGATGGCAGTACAAACATGAGAAAGGTAACCATAAAAGGTAAAGTAAATGGATCTGAGGTGTCAGATGCCTTGGCTATGTTGGGAATGACTATTCTTAATGTTGTGCATGTGTTGCATGAATAAAGGAAGTTCTCTTAAACCTTGACCTTGATATCTAGTAATTATGTTATGATCATGATTATGCTGATGTTTATATATGTATACATGTATGTGTGTATGTATGTCGTTGTCTGATATCATGATGATTGTTCTATGCTAATGATTATATATGCATGTATGAATGTATCTGTGACACTGTTTGAAAGGGTTGTCAGGGACCATTCTTGTGGAGGAATTATTTCTTATACAAGTGAATGGCATGAAGAAGTTCCTAGCTATGAGGAATCAAGTGGGAAGAGTAGTCATGACAAGTATATGAGGTCAATATCATGTGAATATGAATTTATATTGTATGCTTGTATTATGCATATGCTTATGTTATGGATAGGTTATACTAAGGGATACATCAGCAAAGTGAAAGCAGTGTGGTCTGTGGCATGTTAGGATAAGCATGGACAAGACACGAGAAGCAAGGTTTCTTGGTAAGGACAATGTGGTTTTGGATGTGTGGTACTATTGTTGTGCATATGTTGTATATTTTGTACATGTTGCATCTATGATGTGTGCACATGCAGTGTTGTGTATACATAGTGTGTGCACATGTTGTTTATATAATGTTGTGTACAGGATGGTACAAATAATGTTGTGTGAATATTGCATATGTTGTTGTGGGCATGATTGGATATGCAGTGTTGTGTATAGATGATGCTATGTACATGTTGGATATGAAGTGTTATGTACAAGTGGTGTTACGTGCATGGTGTACATGTGGCACTATGCACATATGGTGTTGTGTGCATGTGATGTTGTGTACATGTTGTACAAATGGCACTGTGTGCAAGTGGCATTGTGTACATGTCGTGCATGTGGCGCTGTGTACATGTGGTGTCGCGTACCTGTCATGCACGTTGTAATGTGTACATGTGGTATTGTGTACACGTTATACATTGGCGCAATGTGCATGTGGCATTGTGTACACATTGTGCAGGTGGTGCCTTGTACATGTGATGTTGTGACACATTGTGCAGGTGGTGCTTTGTACATGTGGTACTGGTGTAGATGTGGGATTGAATGCATGTCGTACATGTTGTGTTGTGGGCATGCAATATTATGTATGTCAATTGTGTAGTCATGGTATCGTGACATATGCATTCATTGTGATGCACTCTATATACGTATTTGTGTTGTGTTGTGCACCGAGTGTAGGTGTATGTGTTGTATGTTAGGTGTAGGTGCATGTATTGCAGGGTGTTGTATGATGTGTGTAGTTGTATGTGTGTGATGCACATTATCTGTATGTGCACATGGTTGAGGAGAAGGCACAGGGTGTTTGTCTGGTGTGGCAACCGATTCGGAGTGCGTATGGAATAAAGACAAAGGTAGAAGCTAAGGATTGATGAAAGGATAAGTATCAACGTTTTATTTCAATTTTATTATGCATGTGATTTATGACTATGGTATATGATGATTATATAAGATCTATGATTATGGTTTATGATGGTTACATGTGATTTATGATGTTGATCTATGATGGTTATGTTTTAAGCTAACCTGATGTGATATTTTTATACATGATGTTTTGATTAAATAGTTAGTTTGACTTGTTGTGATAGGAAGCGAACAAATTGCAAGTGTACCTTATTGATGAGCTACCAATGAGGTATGATTTGAGGTTATTTCAATTTATTTGAATATAATGGAAATTATGTGCTTGGAATAGGAATGCATGAACATGCTCGATTGAGTGGCCAAAATCGATTGTAAAAATTAGTAGCAACAATGAAAGAAATTGGAACATGCAGCAACATGTTGGTAAAGCACTTCAGGAGCAGGGCCATTGTGGGACACTAGTACCCAATAGAGTCCACTGATTTCCATGAGCATCCTATGATCAATATGATGGTTTTGAGATAGGTATATGCCTTGGTTGTTTAACCTTCTGATGCTAGGAAGCCTTGCCAAGGGATGGATCTCCCAGGATAGAGGATGCCAGGGAACTTGGAAGTGAGTGACTGCATGGAAGGGGGTGACCGGATTTCACGAGTGACTGTGTAGCAGAGAAGGGAAGGTCGGGGATATATTTGTTTTGATCATGGGCATTGCCAGATGGAATCAAATTCACATTGGGAGTGTGCCCTGGAACAATGAGCCGGTAACTGTTCACTGAAAGGACAAGTGGCATAGGATTGTAGTGTTGGATATTGGATGCATATTTGACTTTGCAGTGGATTCTGGACTTCCTGGGAAGGAGGTGAATCATGGTATTACTTTAAGGGTAGAGGTGTGAGCCTATCAATTCCCTTGTTGATTGATACATGCATCATATCCTTTATTTGTTGGTTTAGCAAATGTGCATATGTGGTTATTATAAATACCGTAATGAGTTGTGTTATAAAGATCCAGTATGCAGTATGTTGTCATGATGTTTTGCTTTTAAGCAGGTCATTCATTGTAAATACTACAACAAGCTATGTTATAAAGCTCCATGGACAGTATGTTTTTGTTTTTCTTTTTTAGCAGTCTTGATTGGTTATAGGTGTCATTAAACACCGAGGATAGTGTTCCCCCCAAGGGGGAGGGTTCTACAACAACCCTGGTTAAAAAAATCATGTAAAAATATATAAGACTGTTGGGTCTAAAATGCAGATGCAAATTAGAGTTTCATTTACTATCAATCTGGGTAAGTAAACTTCGAGGATCATCCAATATATATGGACTTAGAGACAAACTAAACTATGCTAGGTGAAGAAATGCCAAAGCTCCCTTACAGGAGGTATTTCATTGGGATCTCCAAAACCTATTTAGTCATTTAATCAAAATGAAATCTAAAGACATTGTGACAAGTGTAAGAAATATTAAAGCTCACTTAAAGGAGACTACTAATTAATATTTCTAATCATCTTAATCAACAAACTATTTAAACTAATTAAATTAAACATTAAATAACAAATCAGATTCATTGAAAGAAACATTAATACTTTCTTATGAAAGGTCATTCGTTAATATTTCAAACATATGAACCTAATGAAATTTACAAACAAACATAAAATGAAAGCTTACCAAAACAAAAGTGTACTTGCTAGACAATGGGGGCCCTTCCAAGGATTCACAAGCACATCAAAAGAGAAGTCAAATGTAGAAGATCAAAGAAGCTCCATTTTATTTATCTTCAATTGCAATTTGCAATTACAAGTTTTACATCCCAAGAGGTTCTAAAATCTCCATTACAATGATTCCAAATTCTAACTTCTCAATTCTAAATTCTAAATTCCAAAGTTACAAATGAAGGAGATAACACTCCTATTTATACAAAAGTTATGATAACAAGCTCATAAATGTGGATCCACTATTCCCTCTTCAAATCCACATATCTCTCAACCAATGGTGACACATAACCCTATCCTCCATGATCTTATCCATGAGGTCCATGATCTTATCCATGAGGTTCATGATCTTCTCAAATTCGAATTTGAACATAGAGTGCCATATAAGGGTGCCTTAGAAGCTTCCTTTGTACCTACACATGTCAACAAACTCATTCTAATTGTTAGGTATAAGTTTATGGATATTATTTTCTAAAGTTTAACCACAAATTCTCTTAAAAATACTAAGAATTAATAATGTTTTGGAAAACACAATGTTAACCCATTTAATGATGAAAGTGAAGCTAATGTGATAATATGGTGGTGGAATAGAGGTGAGAAAATGTGTGAATGGAGAGAAAGTGAATGTTGAATGGAGTGAAAGTGGATGAGTTTTAAAGATAATTCTTAGGCCCAACAAAGACCACGGATGATGGGACACATATTCCAAGTTGAATGTTGGGTAGGACATCCTAGGGGGTGTTCATTTGGTTGCTTATGGCTAAGGAAATTAGCAAAGGCAAAGGATTTGGAAAGGAAAAATGGCATTTTTAGCACATTTATTTATTAAAATAATGGAAAATAGGAGAAAAGGAAGGTGAAAGGTCACAAGTTGCATTTGAGGAGGAAAATGAAGGAAAATAATGGAAAATAAAGAAAATAGAGGCCTCATTCATAAAAAGGCTTATGAGGATCAATTGGCAAGCTTTGAGGCAGTGTAAGCTCTTGGCTCAAGAATTTGCTATGGTTATGCATGGGATCAAGAAAGGAAAAGAAGGCGAGAGGAAGCAAAGATCAAGCAGGGAGAGGCGGGATCAAGTAGCTACAACAAGCTTCATTGTAGGTATCGACTTGCATGTGTATTTTCCTTGCTAGATTTGGCATGCATGGTATTGCATGTGATTCTTTTCTATCATGCCATGGGTTTTTCCAGGTGTAATAATGTTTTCAGCCTAGCCTTTCCATTTCCAGATAGCCATGGTGTGATGGGGTTCTCATGTTTTGGTTGAGCTGGATTGCTAGATGGATTCAAAGTTAAGTGAGGTGGATCTCCGAAACGATAGAACACATGGCCCAGTAACCCCTGAACCAGATTGTGGATTTTGGTACAACCGGATTTTGTGTTGCCTCAGATGGCCTAGGAATCCTTATCGGTGAATGACAGGATATACAGTAAATCCTAGAGGTGGTTTGCTCTTTATTGGGCCTAGTAATCCTGGGTTGGGATATGCAGTAAAGCCTGGAGAGTGGGTCTCGGTTTAGGTCCTAGTGATCTGGTGAGGATTACAACAAAGCCTGAGAGACTGGGGTCTCAGTGTAGGGCCTAGTGATCTGAGTTTGGATTGTGGTAAAGCTTGAGAGACTAGAAGACAAGAAAATTTCCTCACAGTGTAGGTGGAGAAATCTAGTGGCATCCATGCTTGTTTGGCCTAGTGATCGGGTGGAGATCACGGTAAAGCCTATTATGATGTGTTCATTGTGTTGGCCTAGTGATCCGAGATGGATTACGGTAAAGCCTGGTTTCCATTGATGAGGGTGAGGTGGTTTAGCCTCGATATTCTCTGGTTGGTTCTTTTTGTTTGAGTCCCACATTCATGCTTGGAATATGGCACGAGGGTGATTGGCTGAAGAGAGACTTGGCTCAACCAATCTATGGTTGGGTGGAATGTGGTGGTCCCATCCCCGATTGGTTTATTGCATTCATTAATGAGAAATTCATTCCCTTGATTTTCATGTGCAAATGTACTGATGTATATGTGGATTGTATGGTTGATATGCTTATGATATTTTTGTCCCTATTATGTTGGTTATATGTATGTTTTATGACAACAACTATGTATGGCTCTCAACATGTTTTTACTTGTAGATGAATGGATAATGTATCTATGGCCTAATAGATGATAATGCATCAAATTACATGAGGGAACAATGGTGCATAATGATTCTCAAATAAGTATGAGATCCCTACACTTAATTCTTTTGTTTACACCTGTAGGTTACATGTTGATGATATGTTTGACAAAATGTCTGGCATGGCTAGTAGGGGTCTAGTAAGGTCTTGTTCAACTTATTGCTTCTACACCATTGTTTCCCTATATTTTTATTGATTCTAAGCCATCATTCCATTATGGACAGTGGCTTGGGCTTTGGACCTGAAAAAGTGGCTTAAATCCTGGGGTTGTTGGCACAGAACTAGCAAATTTGGTCTCTGGTCGCTGGTAGGTAAGCCTATGAGAGTGAATTTGGGTCTCTGATCACTCCCTTTCCCATAGCATGAGAGTGACTATGGCTTAAGAGATCCAGAACAACATTTGGACCCAGTGACAGGTTGTCTGAGTGGCTAACATGTCTCTTGAGGATGCTGAAGTTGATGTTGGATTATTGTGTGTGATGTTTCCATCGATTCCACTTCCTTAAGGTCACATAGGAGGTTGAATCTGATCATAGTAGCCCCTCATCTCATGTTTACCCCGGATGGCACGGTTACTTGGCTGGATGTGGGAGGAGGGTGTTATAGCAAAACCTCTCAAATGGGAAAACTTAGAAAAATTCTCTTCTTATAGAATTAGATCAAAGTGAGATATCCAAGAAACATGACCCTTCTAGATGTCAAGTTGAACCCTTCTTCTTCATAATGAATTCATCAATAGCAAGAGACCAACAACATATTCATCATCTTCAACATATCTTCAACAAGAGATACATCAAGGCAAAACTTCCACAAAGTCAAGCTCATGAAGAAACTCTTCTTTCATATTTTTGGCCCTCCTTACTTCTGTGAAATTTTAGATCAGATCATGTGAATTATGTGTGTCCAAATGGCCTCAAATCTCCTTCTATTTATATTGTATATAGGGGTTTGAATAGACATGTCCTATGGGGCGAGGCCGACTTGGAATCTAGAGGGGTTTTTGACTCAAATTACATATTTAATAATTATTTTTCCTTTTTATTTAGAATAGGTCCAAATAGGACTTTGACTCTTTGACTCAACAAATCCTAGAAGCATGAAAAACATGCTTATCTAATAAAATAATAATAATAAAAATTATTTTTCTTCTTTTTCTTTTACCTAAAATATACAGTGATATAAGTACAAATATTATTATGAATACCGAACCTAGTTACATTTTCTAACACTCCCTCTTAACTAGGGAGGTATTCATAATTACATAATCGGTACAAGGCACTTCTCAAATTGAAATATTCTCATAAGAAGAGTCAGATTGATAAGCTATCTTTAAGCATCCAACATTGTCAAATAACAACATAATAAGGCCTTGACTGACAAGCTATAACTCTATACAAGATTAGAGCACAATGCTGGGAGGCATACATATGGACACCTCAACCTCTCAAGGCACATACCCCATTCAAATTTTCACCAGGTATGTCATTTCAGGACTATTCTTATCTTGGATTCCCAATCCTCAAAGAATATATATCCTCTTCGACCACTCTTATCTTGGATACCCTGCCAGATCCTCAAAGAGTGTCAGTCCACGGGACTAATTACATTCTTGGATTCCCAATCCTCAAGGAGTACCAGTCCCAAATGCTTATAAATCCTTCATTTTCCCTCCCATTGTGATACACTAGACATATGATGGTTAGTCTTGGCCTAGTGCATGACACGTATGGAGAATATGGTGTTCACAATCACTCCCTCTCAACTAGGGAGGAGGTCCTTACTCCTCAAACATGGAGGAGATTTCTTACTCCCTCTCAATTAGGGAGATATCATCACAATCCTTAGTTGGTCTCATACTTCATCAATGCATCAGCTAATTGTTCTTCCGTGGAGATCTTAGTGGTAGTTGCAAAGGCTCCCAGCTCATAATACATCATATCTAAGATTCATCCCTCTTTCATATTTCATCTTCATGACATGGTTTCTCGACTCCTAACAACATCATGTCATATCAAAATTCGAGCTTCCTGGATATTGGCAATCATTAAATGGTTCATATATCATCTTCAAGGAGCCAAGCTTCCTCATAACTTCTAGCACATGCCTTCTTCCTTCATAACAAAGTTATGCCTTATATTCTTCAAAGTGTCGTATTAACTTTCCACTATCAATTATTTCCTCGTGCTTGTCTGAGCCATCAAAATTGTTATCCAAACATCATGTGTTCCATGATCAAACCACGTAGTTGTAGGTACAACATCGTCAAGCAAATTCTCCTTCCAGTGTCTTCACATGTTCAAGAAAATTATCAATATCATAGTTGCCAAATTATAATATCCTCTAGAGTGTCATGTCAAATTATGCTACTTTCTCCCTCTGAAGTAAACATTCTTTTGTATGCTCTACTTTGGATTTCAATTATCAATGTGTTCATGGAATATGCTTATCAGTTGGAAGCTTAAATAACATCAAGGATTTTACAATTCCTTCTCTCCATCGTGCTCATCATTATCAAGGAGTCATCACCAAGCATGAGTCTTGCTTTGTTTTGTTATTCCATCCTTCTCATCTTGCTTCCATAATTTTGACAACCTTCATTATGTGCCTGAAAATCTCACTAGCAAGTACAACCAAGCAAAATATACAAAGACAAGAACATGATCTTAATCTTGTCAATCTACGGTTTCCATGATTTCTCAAAAGTGTACTTCTAGGGTTCTAGTTACAAACCTAGATATTCCTTGACCTAACCCTTTTTAGGGTTTTTACTTTAAGTAGAAACATCCAATCCTATGGTTTTGTCTTAAAGTCCTAGGTTTTATCTTAATTTAATTCTTGCTATGGTTTAACACATACCCTTGATTATCCTTTCAAAACTAGGGTTTAAGGATCATTTGGTCCAGCAAAACCCTAGAAGACATTTTCCAAGGGATATGGTTTCCATATAGGGAACAATTAGCCAAGTTTAGGGTTTCTGCTCCCGGGGTTAATTCAATCTAGGGTTTATAAGCCCTTCAAAAGATTTGCAAATCCCACAAACCCTAGATTCTCAAGGTATGTAAAAGATCAGCTCCAAAACCCAAATGAGACTTTTTTTCACAAAACATAAATGTATATAGAAATTATAAATACCTTTTGTGACCTTACCTTATGTTCTTTTTGCAAATATTTGGTCTTTTTTCTTTAGTTGTCATGTACTAACTTCATTCAAGGAAGACTTCTTTCCAAGGATATGCCTCACAAAGTTTCTCATTCTCCACAAGAGTCACTGTGAGATCTACAACTTCCACTCTTAGAATTTGAACTACAACTAAATTAGGTTGCACCTTCAATATTTATATTGATGCATATGTTTCACTTCTTTGATAGTGAGCTCCAACATGAGAAAACCTCTGTATGCGTGCAAGTCATAAAGGTAGAGTATATGCGGTATATCATTGAGCCATTATTGATCCATTGAGTCACAATATAGATCATAGAAGGTTGACCTTAGAATTATACGAACTACTATAATGAAGCCTCATAAGCCATGTGTTATTTTAAAAAGATCCTTGTAATCTTAGTGCCAGCGAGATCATATATATGAGTCATCTCTAATAATGCAAGTTCCAATGCTGAATATAGTGAGACCATATGTATTGTAGAATGGAAAGACCATTTATTTTCTACAAATATTATTGATAATGTGAGCCTCTGTTTGATGGAACGTGTCACAAAGCTTAAATGTAATTCATAGGCCACAAGGTAGAATGAGCCTCTTCTGATGATGATGTATGAATATTTGAGTCACTGTAAGAGGATCTGAGCCATGAGTGCAAGCCAATTTACACAATCTTCAAGCTACAGGCTACAAATGTATGTGGGCTACAAAATATATGCAAGAGCGGACCACTTTAGAGCGATGCCACTGCCATTGTGGAGATGTCATGAAACACAGTGATATCACCATGTGAGCCTCATCATGCCACAGAGCATATGCAAGCAAAGTTAAGTATTATTGTAGATATGCAAGCCTCTTTAGGTAGTGTGAGTCATCATAAAAGGTGTATTGAGCCATTCTCTATTGTCATAGGCTCACTATTCATAAAGTTCAATGTCCAATGATTAGAGTGTGATATCACCTACATGATCAATGTTATATACCACAATGTATGCCAACAAACCATAGAGTAATGTGAGCCAAAACCACAAAGTTATAGACCTCATTCATTCGAGCTGCCATAGAGTAGTCATATAGTGAGTTATAGTGGATATTAACCTTAGTCACGTGAGCTACTAGTGGCCTCGGAAAGATGAAAATTGTGAGCTATACAACCATTGTAATAACCACATATGTGACCAATTGTAATGAGCCACATACAAGTGTGTATCACTTCCACAAAGATGGAGCGAGCGAGCTACATAAAAGATTGCCTTAGAGTCATTGTTGTGTGCGAGCCATAGAGTCATTGAGTTACACAAGCCAAAAAAAAAACTTCAGAATTATGGTGCAAGCCACTTCCTTCGTAAATATGATCCACAGAAATAGTGTGAGCCAATACATATGAGCCCAAAGATTGTAACAAAAAGTGAGCTTCTAAGAATATATCCGAGCCACACATTATGAATTGAGCCACTGAATTATTTAGACAGAATGATATGCAACCTACAAAGCAATGTATTTAGATCACTGTAATAGACTATGAGCTTCAGAAATATCACAGTCAAACAAATGCGAGCCTTAGATAATACCAATTCAATGCCTAGAATTTAGTCTAGTTCACCAAGACAAAGGCTACAATATCAAATATTCATCCAATAAAGGTCACATAGATATCCCGCGAAGACCTATAATGGTATAATACACTTTCAAACTTTGATCTAAATGCCAATAGAAAGTGATCTTCCAACCTCCTTTTTCAAACCTTTTCTCTGATACCATGTTGAGAAATCGTTAGGCTTGTAGTTTAATTTAGATTTCTCTTTGTTTGATAACTAATTGTGAATTTTTTTGGCTTCTTATTAATTTTTATTATATTTCTTTCATCAAACAATTACCAAAATATAAACATGAAGGTCACAAGAAAACAACAAACACAATATATAGGCTCCAAGTCAAGGCAAAATCCCTCCAAGGGGAAAACCCAAAAAAATGATCTTCTTATAGAATCAGATCAAAATGAGATATCCAAGACCCATGACCCTTCTATATGCCAAGTCAAAACCTTCTTCTACATAGAAAATTCATCAATAGCAAGAGACCAACAAAATATTCATCATCAAAACAAATCTTCAACAAGAGATACATTAAAGGAACTTCCACAAACTCAAGCTCATGAAGAAACTCTTCTTTTAGATTTTTGGCCCTCCTCACTTTTGCAAAATTTTAGAGTAGATCATGTGAATTGTGTGTGTCCAAATGAGCTCATCTCTCTTTCTATTTATACTATCCAGAGGGGTTCGAATAGACATGTCCTTTGGGGCGAGACCGACATGGCATCTAGAAGCATATTGCATATTTAAAAATTCTTTCTTTCTTTTTCTTTACAATAGGTCCAAATGGGACTTTGACTCTTTGACTTAACAAATCCTAGAAGCATGAAGAATACGCTTATCTAATCAAATAATAATAATAAAAAATATTTTTCTTCTTTTTATTTTACATAAAATATACAATTACATAAGTACAAAGATTATTGTGAAGGCCAAAACTCGTTACATTTTCTAACAAAAAAGACAATGTACCTCTCAACATGCTTGTCCTTCAAAACCAATACCAATAGAGTTTTCACCTGCTAATGTAAATCCATTGAGTTCAAATATTTCATCCTCCTTCCCCTGACGTGTCTAGGGTCCAAAATCCAAGTAGACGCCTCGTCCACAATTTTAGAATTTGAGTGGTATTGCCTCTCCACCCTAGCTTGAGTTTCCAACTTGTGTATTTCTCTTCTTATATCTGGTGGCACTGCATTAAAGTACATGGTAGCAGAATCTTCAGTGAATATTCTCGACCTCTGTTATCCCTGCAGACTGCTACCTCCCCCGCATCTGACAACACATACGTTACCTGAGCGACATGGCAACAGCACAGAGGGCACACCTATGAAAACTACTAAATCTTCCTCTACATGCAAAGAAACATAAAATAACACCAAACTCGGCCCCCCTTAGACTTAAACACTAACCCACAACATCATCACCAACACTCATAACATAGACCATGAAGTGGGAGGGATTCCTTAGTAATTTCCCCCAAGAAACAAAGACCCATGCCACATAAACCCCATGTCCCAACACCATTAACCATAAACAAAACCACAAGATTCCCAACAACCACAACTTACATAAAATGCTTGGAGGTGGAATGAATCAAGAGCAAAAAAATACATATGCTCCAACTCCCAATTTTTTAGACAAGAGCACTTGATAGTCAAAGAAAACCTGAGACATGCCAATTCAAATGGAGTTAAAATGAGACATCAACCGAATTCCTACAAACCCACTCAAAACCAGACTCTCAAACTACTCACAAACCCCCTACTTCACAGAGAATTCTCTAAAATACATAGACCCGAACCCAAAGCAAAAGCACAAGTAATAAGGCAAGAAAAGGGGGAAGATGACCTACAAAATTTCGTTGGGAAATTAGGATTGGGCACTCCTTAGACCATTGAATGCCAGGATAAAATTTTGCATGCTAGCCTTTACGAGCCTAGATTTTCCACCCGCACACCACCTCAAGCACAAGAAACCAATGAACTTGAACCTCTTTGTCACACCATCCCACTCGAGCCCACACACATTGAAATAAAATTTGTAGAACAATTTATCCATCAACAACAACAGGTCGAGGTCTCGGCCTCACCTCCGCCCTTCCCCTCATTGCCTTATGCCTAAGGCTCCATTGCAGGGGCGTATTTAATACCAACAAAAGTCACCTGGTGGCTTGCATGCTCATGCATGCTAGGGGCAGGCCACACCCCCTCAACATAAATGACCATCACATGTGAGGGTGGCAAGCTTAGCCCCTAAGGTACCCTCATTAAAACCATTAACACCCCCATCGGGAAAAAAATTATTTCCATTTGTTATTTGAACAATGTTTTCTTGCATTGAAGTGGATTTACCTTGAAGTGTACACCAAAAAAATGCTTGAAAAGACTTGGAGAAAAATATTTTTCCTTATTAACAAGTGGTACAATGTCATCTTTGCTAAAAGAGGCCATTATCAAGGTATGTAGTAACCAAAAATTTGAGTCATTACAATTGATTTTAAGGAAAAATAAGTATAACAAAAATGTTTAAAAAGGCATTGCATTAGAAAATATTAAATGTTCATATGTTTTTTCTATACATGGATACATTAGAATTTTAAATGAACATTGTCAAGGAATTATAAAATGAAGATCAAGGAAAAATATTTTTCAAACTTAAGAAGCTTGAACCAAATACGACAAACTTACATTTTGTCTTCTTGTTCAAGCTTCCACAGAAGATTGTGATACAACCTAATTTTATGGCAAATCCTTTGTAGTGTCTCTCGTAAATTATTCCAATCTTTTATTGCTAAAGATTGTACTAGTTTCGTCTTTAATAGTAGTAAACTTTAGCTTCCTTTGATTTCTCTAAGGTATCAAACAACAATTTCTACTTTTTGTTAAGAAATGAATAAGCTTGTAGATATTGTGTGTGTATACAAATGCATAGTGAGAAGGAAAATCCACAAGGATCTAGTTTGTCACATGGGTGTTTAGAATGAGAACACCTTGATGATAATTGAAACTAGATTGGTCCATTTAGAGAAGTCAATGAAAGGAATCAAATTTATGATTATTATTGAAAACTAAAAAGATGCATAGAGTTTGGGGAAACAAACACTTTTATAGATTAGAACAAGCATTGAAAATACAATAGATTTTTTTTTTCAACTACAATGTGTTAGGGTCCTATAAATTATAGGATCTCAAGGTGATTGAGTATTTTATCTCAGAAATCTCTTATTGTAAATAATTGTCAATGTGCAAATGATTGACAAATAAAAGAAAAAAATAGAATAAAAAATGAAAAGAGGGTATAAAAAAAAGAGGGAAAACATAAAAAATTGAAGAAAAAGAAAAGAATAAAAGACTCAACCCCATAAAAAGAAAGAAAAACAAAAATAAATAATACTGAAAGTGTTGGAAATCTAAATGCCACTACTGATAGATAGTTTTCTTCATCATTGATAAATAAAAGGTTGTGTGCAACTTGTCTAAAATGCCACAATGACTAGTTATTTGTTTGATCATACAATATAATCATGGTTAAACATGTTTATATTTATGTAAATTAGACTAGAGAATAAAGATTTTCCAAACAGTTTAATCTTGGTAAATCAATAGTTAGGTAGAAAATGACATTGATTCAACTGTTTAACCTGAATCAATACAATAAATAAGTGATAGGATTTAGATAGTTTTTCATTTTTCATAAAAGAAAATAATATGTGTTTGCTAGTCTAAGTGCACCACTTTAGAAGAATAAAAATGTTAGTTTAGTCAAAGGGTAGGCATAAATAGTTGGTTTCATAAATATTTTATGTACTTTTTACCCTAAGTCTCAAAAACATTGTAAAAAGAAAATGCACGATGGGATAAAGTATTTAGACATGTTGTATATCAAAAATACTATCCTAAGTTTCTCAAGTAATGTCAAGGCGCATATTGACAAAAGGGATTTTGTCGTATATGGTTAAAATAGGTCATAATTAGAGCATCAAGATTTTCCACTCTTCACGATCCATGGTCCTCATTCCTTTTCGGTCCCCCCTCTCCATCCTATCTTTACCATGGGGGGCGGGGGTGTTTGGAAAGGCATTTTTTCTCATCGAGCCCCATCCATACGTGTCCCCTTCCCCTCATTTCGTACCCCCCCTCCCCGACTGATTCCGCTTACCGCCTCCTACCCCCTCCGAAAACTGCCTTCCCCTCATCCGCTCGACCATGTCCCTATGCCGATACCCCGCCACTCATGTTGCGCCATGTTGCATAGTCGTTGCCACAATTAAATGCATTCCTAACAGAATTACCATTAGGCATTCAATTTCTTTTCCCGAGTAACCGTTTGACTCCAACGATCCCGCGCCAACCTCCAATGGAAATCACCTTCTTTGCTTAAAATCTCTGAACAATCTTCACTTGTCTCTTTCACTGCTTATTCTCCATAACTCCCAAGTTTTATTAAGTGACCAGTTTCAAAGCATTTGCTGAACCAGACCAGATCGAAATTGACAGCGCTCTGTCTCCTTCCCTTGACAACTCATTACCTCAAACTGTTCCCGGTAAGCTTTCATTCCAATTACTATTATTTTCACTGATCTAATCATGTCTCCAAAGAGAAAAAATCAAGAGAAACTTGTCAATCCATTAATCCATCCCTCCATAGATTTAGATCACATTCCTTTAGCTGATAGGGATAATAGGATCAGTGAAACACAATGCGACTGTGAATTTTTAAAGCTCTACTGTTGGATGGAGGACAAACATGCTGACAAAACAAATGAAATTGGACTCTCGGAGTCCAATCTTCCTCATTACATTTTCCCTCTAACTTTCCATGCCCTTGAATTCACCAGGAAATGTCAAGCCTGTTATGTCCCTGGACAAAGAGCCATTATGGCCCCATTTGGTGACATCCTATTTACAATTATTTCCCAATCCATAAACTAGATGATGCTAGCTCCCCCTGTGGAAAACAATGCCCCATTCTCCTTAGAAGCCCTCACCCAACTTTATTAGAAGCTTGATTTTGCTACCGGGGCCAAAATTTTTGAGATCTTCTTACTTGAAAATGCCCAATCACCAAAGAAGAATCCTCCATACCCTCCCTCAATCTTCCCTGATCAAGCTATACAAATTATAACCTAAGTTTCATACATTTTGGGTTACTATTCTGATTAGTGGGTAGATGAACCCATTCTAGAATTCCTTTCTATCTTTTCCATAGACAGTAAACCATCCATTTTGTTTAATTTCAGTCAATTCTTGGCTGATAACATCCATGAGCAGTTTCTGAAATTTCCAACAGAGTAAGTGTTTAATTACACTTCAATTTTAATTTACATGTTTCTTTATTATCAATCAGACAAGTTCAATTTTGCTATGCATGATCCGAATTTAAACAGGAACACAACAAATTACAGAGATAACTATAAATATAGAGATACAATAGAAATAATACTTCATTTCATTAATGTAAAACACTGACATATGCTTACAAATAGAAATGGAAATAAACTAGCTCTGGCAATGGTAGTTTATCTCTGAGGAGAGATGTGGCAACTACATGCCTCTGAACTGTCTTACAATGAGGGTCAAAGGCCTATTTATTGTTGAGAAACAATGGAAAACCCTAAACATCCAAAACCCTAACCCTAGGAGATGAAGCACCAAACTATGGGCCCCGTTTTGGGTAAATTGGTACATCAACTTTCCGGGGTCGTAACTTTGGGATACAATCTCCGTTTGACACACACAATACCTCATTAGAAAGATCTAGCTAAGGAATACAACTTTGGGTTGAGCAACATTAGTCCATGGAACCATGTTGCTCTTAGTTTTCCCAAAAAAAGTTGTTTAGGGCCTCAAAATGGCTCTGGAAGTTCAGGACCTGAAAAACTTCCAAAAATAGTAAATTGTGATACAAATGAGGAAACTGAAAAACTGAAAGAAATAATGGTTGGGGTCCAAGTGGAATTAGTGGGTGGCCACCAATATCCACCTAGATCAATGCAAAAGCTAGATGATGAGGGAAACCAAAAACCTGTGATATTTTGGACTTCATTAGTCATGAAAGAGCAACATGAATTCTCATACAAACAATTCATTGAGGAGTTTGTCCACCCAGCTATGAATGTTTTAAACAGTTCTACACAACCCAAAATCAATGAAGACATCAAAATGGTTTTGCATTTGACAGATCAGGCCAAGACTGGAGATTGGTATTTATACCAAAAATATACATAAATAAGAGTTTATGGATGCGAATTAGCACCATATAAACTCCCAAAATACCTCGCCATGAGGATTTTTTCCCTGGAATACATCAGAAAAATGTTACATTCTGATGAGATTCACTTCGTGGTGGAAAAGAAGAAGTCCTAGATTCGAATAAAGACACAGGTGGGCCCATTCACATGCAATACCAGGATAGTAGGAGAAGAAGCATACAAACTTCTTAAAGAGATGAAATTCAACCTGAGTTTTGCATGGTCTTCTGACTATGGGGGTATTATTTCCAAGCTAAGAGTCGAAAACTAGACTACTCCCTACATCCATACCTCAAGGCCTGAGATAGAAAAGTAGGCAAATCAGTTGGAATGGGCAGAGAATACTTTGCAGGAAGTTAAAGAACAACTGTTTTCTACTTCAAATTTACAGACTCCTACTCCTCAGGAGAAAACTAGTAAAAGACAACGAGAAGAGGGTTCATCATCAATAACAGGTAGTGAGGCTAAAGAATTCAGAATCAATTACATGAAGAGAACAAAGATCACTCTAACTCAGATTTAAACAAGGATGCAACAAATTATAGAGATAACCATAAATATAGCTATGCAACGGAAATAATACTTCATTTCATTACTATAAAATATTGAAATATGCTTATAAACAGAAATGGAAATAAACTAGCTAGGGCGATGATAGCTTATCTCTGAGAAGAGATGTGGTGGCTACCTGACTCTGAACTATGTTACAATGAGGCTCGAAGGCCTATTTATTATTGAGAAACAATGGAAAACCCTTAACATCCCAAAACCTAACCCTAGAAGATGAAATGCCAAATTGTGGGCCCCGTTTTGGGTAAGTTGGTACATCAACTTCCCGAGTTTGTAACTTTGGCACCCGATATTCGTTTGACGCATACAATAGCTCGTTAGAAAGATCTATCCGAGCCCTACAACTTTGGGAAGGATAAGATTGGTCCATGGACCCATGTTGGTCCCAAATTTCCCAAAAAACGTCGTTTAGGGCCTCAAAACGGCTCCAGACGTTCAGGACCCGAAAAACTGCTAAAAATAGTAAATTGTGCTACAATTACAGAAACTGAAAAACTGAAAGAGACAGTTGTGGGGGTCCAAGTGGGATAGGTGGGTGGCCACCAAAATCCACCTGGATCATTCGTCCCCCCTTAGGAAGCAATGGTCCTGTTGATGCCTCGAAAATCGTTGCATCAACATCAGGGAAAACCACCCGGTTCAGACCTTAATGCAGCTCTTTTTCCGTTTGGGATGGTGGCTCCGACTGGATATAATGGGACCAGTTTCCCAGTGATGAATAAAAAGGGGATGGATGAGTGACTGGTTTTCTAATAAGTGATAATGGATGGATGACTTAATCTAAAGAGCGAAAATACATATAACTATTCTATCCCGAGAAATTTATATTCTTAAGTGCAATGTTTGATGATCTCTGTTCATCAATAAGCATATAGATGACTCTATTTGATAAACATAGACATTCATTCATATAATAATTGCTTTGTTCAAATAGTTGAACAAAGTAATTAATAAAACATTGTTACACTTGTCTTTTATATATTACTGATACATGTATGATTAAAATAAAAACATCCTATAAACATCCAATAGTGGAAAGTATAAAGAATGTCGTTGAAACACATGCATATATTCAATAATAGCAAGAGTAATCAAATAAAAATTCACATAAAAAGAATGAATTCAGACATAGATAGTAGTACCATATGAACTGGAAATCATTCCCAACATCAATCGCAACTCGAATTCCTTCTTTCAACTCAGAGATACTTTTAAATAAAGGCAGTAGTGCACATCCACATAAAAGCTTCGTTGTCAAAAATTGGGATAATTGACCCAGTCTTTATAAAAAAATATACCTAAAGTACAGTAGTGCAACTTCAGGTTTAAGTCATATACAAAAACTCATAACCCTTTCTAAATGCATGAAAGGGTCTATAAATACTTAATTAAACTAACTAACTACAAAATTAAAAATGCTATTTAATTGGTATAACTTGATCTTGAATATCTCCTTCACAGCAATTTGGTAGTCGGCAACATGATTAATCACTCTGGCTATTTTCCCTTTGATCTAAGTTGGCATATCACTAGCATCGGTTCCAATTCTTGAGGGCGGCTGAGACAAGAATTGAGTTGAGCCGAGTATGTGGCATCGTGTATATCGGGAATGATACACCTGATTTCATCTGTTAGACACTTGAGGGTGGCTCTCTGGCTGTATGGTTTTACTAGGAACAACCAATAGGTGTCCCAAGTTAAACTTTGAATACCTGTAATCAACCTCCCATTCTTTTCCAGCTCTTGATAACATGATTGCTCCAATGTTTAGGCCGATAGCAATTTACCTGGTGTACATTAAGACATCATATTAGATAAATAGAGAGTATTGTTAATTAATTCAATCAAATTACTTGTGGATAATTTGCATCTAGAAACTGCTCTCTCTGGCTTCATCAATTGGGACTGCCATTCCAAGAATAGGATTTCTTTATGTGAGTCTAGGATTTTAGGAAAATTTGTTGTCTGTCCCTCACTAGTGTCCTGCCAAGTAAGAAAAATTGTTAAGGTGTCATCGACATGCTCTAATTCCTGTCTAGCATCGACTGATTTATCGATTATTGATGTTGTTATGTCACACAGGGGTTCAACTTGAGCAATTTTATGACACAATAATCTTATTTGTGTTACCAGTGCCTTATTAATCTGTAGTGCTTCTGCCCTGAAATCGGCAGGCTGCGGAAGACTCTTGAACTTCTCTATTTGAAGTGATAATTGAGCAATTTGCTCATCTTTTTTCTTTACCATTAGTTCATTCATTGTCTTCAATTTTTCCAATGCTTCCGATAATTCTTTCTGCCTTTGAATAGCGCTTGAATTTACCCTCTGTTTCTCTTCAAGTAGCTGCTTATTCAGTTGATTATTTAATTGTTGCTGAGTTGACAATTGTTGTTCTAATTGTTCTGCTTTCTGTTGTGCCTCCGATAGCTGTGTTTGTAACAAAATGATTTCCTGGTCTTTTTCTTTTAGCAAATTACTCACTTCGGATGCCTTGTCCATGGTGGCAGCCGAATAGGCTTCGGCATACTGGGACAACTTTGTGAGGTCATCGGAATGATCGAACTCCTCCTTCCAAACTACATTGGTTGTCTCTGTTTGTTTAGGGAACAGGGAAGGTTGATCAATTCTTCTCCTTTTCTGTTGTCGCTTTACTACAACCCTGTGTTTTGGGCTATAAAAGACATCCAATGGAGGTATATCCTCCACTTGCAAAATGATTTGATCCGAAGGATCTTTCAGAATTATTTCTAAGTCTGTACTAGGGGGTAGGCCGCTGGTTCCTTCGCTTGGAACCTTTTTTGATGTTGTATCCTGTGTATCTGTCGCTTTGCATGTATCGACATCTTTTGAGCTTTCCAAATTGCTTATGATTGAGTCGAACTGCTGCCATTCTTGGAGCAATCTCGGGTCAATATGGGTATCGACATTCACATCCTTGTTGTTGTTATCCTACTCCTTTTTCTGTTTCTCCTCATGTATTTTCTCTTACTCTGTCCTTCGTGCTTCCTCTTATTCCTTCCTTTGTACTTCTTCCAGTTCTTTCCTCTGGAGTTCCTCCTGCTCTTTTCTTTGGACTTCTTCAAAAATTTCTGATGTAGCAAGAGGTTCGTTGGTAAGTCGTTGTTTAGGCTCACTTGATTGTGTCATCGGGGCAGTAGCTAGTAAATCTAGAGGCAGAGTTTTCAACCTCTGCTCTCTGAGTTTGTTAAATTCCACTAACCCGTTGTCGTGATATCTCATTTTTGCTAGTGTTTGAACCTAAAATAATGACTCCGCCAAAGAAAATAGGTCATCAAACTCATCTTCTTTATGTTCAAACTTAGTGAGATTTGCCTGTTCTAGTACATTATAGACGATTTTCCTTAGATCAAATCGTCTATTAGGAAGAGTGACGAGATTCAGTATATTTATCCTTTTTGCTTCTTTCTCTACATGCTTATAGTCATGTAGAGTGTAAACACCACACCTTAGAGGAAAAGGAGGCCAAACTTGCTTCTTTGAATTCCTCAGAGTCTTGGTTGCTCCTGCGAATGTAAGCTGATATGCTATCTCTCTAGCCAATAGTTTGTCAGGTATGTACAAGGGGAGAACATGAGGCCTGGCATGGCTGCCGAAAACTCTTATACATGTAAATTTATCTTCTCCGAACCAGTTTCCTAAGGCTATCAAGTCAATCTTTGCTTGTGAGGAAATCTTAGGAGCAGGTTTGTCAAAAATTGCATAGTAAATGGGCAACATAAATCCATTGCAAACTTGAAATAGGTGGTCTTTATAATGGGCTTTCCACAACTTCTGGTGATAGATATGAATCGGCATGGGGTCCTGTGGAGTCCATCTCCACCCCAGCACAGGAAATTTAGAGTTAAAACAAAGAGTATCTAAGATGTAGGCACTATAATAAAATGGAGGAATAAACCTATCAGTAACGTGAGTTTTATTTCTGAACTCAAGAATAGCAGTTGCTAACTTATCAGATAATATATTTCCCCAATCCATTATTTCGCTACTGACTGTTGCTTCCATTAAAGGTACCATCTCTATTGAGAATTTTGAGGAATCATGCAACCCCCAAATCCTACACATCATCGCTCCAGCGTAACAATAAGGAGAACATAAGGAATCGACAGAGTACTTACCCGAGGACTCATGCTTGTGTTTTGCGGGGTTCTATCTCCATTCCTGTATAGGTGCTGATTCAGTTCATTTTCATCTCTAAACTTCTCCATAAATGATTTGTTATACTTCTTCTCTGGTTCAGGCAAATGGTACATTTGTCTCAACTCATTGGGTTGAAGTGAACCGAAGACTCTCCCATCGACTGTGCAAAATGTTTTGTTCGTAATCGGGATTTCCTCAACTTCCCACCTTACTACATCTATGTATGGAAGAATTTTCTCTCGAGCCACTATCCCGTGTAAGTAAGAATCGGCTAAATCCTTTAGGGTAGCCTCGGACTTTCGGTTCGAACCTACTGTAGCTTGTACTAATACTCCTTGACGCTCTTCGACTTCAACCAAATTATAGATGCTCTACCAACTAGTATTGCCAAGACCAAGACATGTAGTGACTGAGATCAATCCTTTTTGACTTGGTCCCAGATCGGTGGTATATTGTCCTGTTACTGCGGAAGCTGAAGCTATTCCAATTTGTTTAGGTTTCTTCCCCATTTGTCCTAAATTTGCTGCTTCAAAGGAGCTCTGCGCAGGAGATAAAATGAACGTAATGCAGAGAATAGGTGGTGCAAACCAAGTATGAAAGAGTTATATCAATCAATGAATAATGGAGGATAAAATAATATTGTCGCGGATACAAACTCTGAAGAGATTTTGGCATAACTGCTCCATTAATTGGCCACTTAAACCTGTCAATCATTTAAATGCTCATCATATCGTTTATTCACCGAATAATTCATTTAAGCGTGGCTTTGATTTTTTGGCAGTTGATCAAAAGTGAATTGCTATCGGGAATAGAAAGGCTTTTAATAACAATTTAACATAATATATCCAAGCCTTTACAATCCTTTTTGAAATTCGCGCTTAGCTTTATTGCAATCGAAGATCAGAGGAAAGCTTGAGTAGTTTCATTTGTGTCATTGTGAAATCCCCGATCACCGATAGCGATAAAGATAATTCGCATTGGGAGTTTTTAGAAAGGAGCCTTTTGTTGCATGCATGTTATACTCCCCAATCGCTGATAGCAATATCGCATCGAAGCATAGAGAGAGGGTCTTTTGTTACGATTACTTACCTTTCCCTATATCTGATAGTTATTCACGCTTGTCGCATCGGGGAAAACCAATGGGTCTTTTTGTTATGCATCCTTTGTTATTGCGATATGCGATCTTGCGATCGCTTTATCGCAATAATAAAGAATTATTCATTCATTTTTATAAGACCGATTTGTTTTCATTCAAAAGGTTTATAATGTTTTGTTTCTTTTCAGACCTTTTGAGGAATGATAAGTTGATACCAGTTTTATCTAAATGGGACCCATTTCATATTATAGTTTGAAGATAAAATTTTATGAAATGGGGGGTTGTTGTACAGCACAAGAATTGGTGATTCACTGGGAGAAACAGTTATCTCTGAGAAATATTGAAATACTTAAACTTTCTTTATATAGAAATCTTATCAAAGAGGAAAATTCTAATATAACTAGGTATACATACATTCTGAATCTAATAAGAGCTATTTTTGCTAATTTCTTCTCTTGTTAAAATTAAATACATTCTAAGTTTTAAATTGGCCTCTATTGGTTGATAATGATAAAACAAAGAACCTTTCCAACTTAGCCTTTTTAATGACTCCTTTTTCATAGGTAGAGCCTCTGCTACCAGCAAACGTTCATAGTTTCGACAGGGAAACCTTTTAACCACTTGACTATCCATTATCCCATCCATTTCAGAGTATGATTAAAAGAATGAATCCAAAAATATGCTTTCATATTTTTTATTTCCTTTTCTTTTATATTATTTTGTAAGATAAAAATCCATTGTCCTGGTTTGGTGGCCATCTATTTGACAATGCCATTCACAGGTTGTAATCTAACCGAACAAGCTGGCTCGTGATGAGACCCCTTATCTTATGATTATAAACCATTACCCTGTTTTGGTATGCAGTGTTGGTAATGTCAGTTAAACTATTTCCCAATGATCATGGTAAGCAGGCTTGTAAAAAGACCCCTTATCTTTTATATCAAATATTTTAGAATTTCACTTTGAGTAATCATAAACTTTGATGAATGGGATGGACAATTTTCTCCTTAAGAGAGTATGGATAACAAGGTAAGAGTTGAAGATGCTAAGATTGAATTAGTTTCTATTTTGATATTGATAACCTTTTTTGTGGCCATTTTGAAAACATTAAAATTATTTACAGTACTTCTAAATCTTGAGAAGATTTCACAAAAATGAAATGGGGTTTTAGAATGTGAATTACCTAATTTCCTAGAAATTGTCCTTTTGTTTAAGGCTTCTATTTTAAAAGTAAATATCAAAACTACTTCTTTTGAGCAACTTTTTCAGTATAGCAAAGACCAATGGGAGATATCTTACAACTTTATTTCCTAATAATTCTAAAAACTACAAATTCTGCTGAAATTTGAATATTTACAAAAGGAGAAGGGGTTACCTCCTCAATTGAAGAATTTCTTTAAGATGAGGCCATTGACAGGAAGAGAATCCCTCTTTCCTAATAGATCTTGTAATATGAACGTAGAATGGCCTATCTTCTCGTTGATCTAAAATGGTCCAAGCCACATTTTCTGGAACTTAGTGTGTTTTCCTTTATCCTCATGGGCTTTGTCCCATTTCCAGAACTAGATCACCAACTTGTAATTGTTTTGAAACTGGATGAAGTTAATCAAAGATGACTTTGATATTTGCTGATGTTTTGCATGAGTAATTTTGGCATTTTCTCTTTCTTCTTCTAATTTTAAGATTTGATCATGTCTAAGTTGAATAGAAGAAGGGGGGCTTTCTTCAATAAACTGAACTAGGGCTAGAGAAGGAAGCAATAGATTGGTTGGTAGAACTACTTCTTTCCCATATACAAGATTGAATGGAGAAGTACCTATAGAAGCCTTCTGCGTTATTCTTTCAGCCCATAGTGCAAATATCAAAGATTTATGCCATTTTTTATGATTCTACTCAATAGTTCGCTTAATAATTTTGACTAGATTTTTATTGGTAGATTCTGCTAAACCGTTACCCTGAGGATAGTAATTTGCAGAATATTTCAATTTAAATCCTCTTTTAATAGTGAACTCAAACATAGAATTTCTAGAGAAATAAGATGCATTATCAAAAACAAGAGCATTTGGGACACCAAACCTGGTAATGATGAATTGATCTATAAACTCTATAATTACTTTAGAATTTGTTGTCTTTAAAGGAATTGCTTCAACCCACTTAGTAAAGTAATCAGTAGCAGTAAGAATATACTTATGTTGTTATTTCCCCAATGATATCCAATCCCTATTGCTCGAAAGTTTGATCAATGTTGACTGGTTGTAAAGGGAAAGCTGGTTTTCTTTGTCTTCCACTGGAGATTTGACAAATTCGGCATTTCCTTACATATTCGTGAGTATCTCTGAATAGAGTGGGCCAATAATATCCAGCATGAATGATTTTGTGGGCTGTTGTATCAACTCCAAAATGTCCTCCCGCTGGTCCATCATGTAACTCCTGCAAAACCTTTTGCGCTTCAAGTTTTTCTAGGCATCTTAATAAAATTGAATCATAATTTTGCCTAAAAAGTACATCATCAACGATTATGAAGTTTTTTTCTTTTAATCTAATGGCACGTTTTTTTTTATAAGAAAGATTAGGAGGTGCATATCCATTTTTCAAATAGAAGATCAATTCTGCATATTGTGATTCAGAATCAGTGATACTTATCTTATTGATTTCTTCAGTATATTCCGTATCACCTGATTCTTGAATGTTGGATGCTCCTGTTAATAACCTGCAAAAACCTTGGCCCCTAACAATCTTTGCTGGCTTGATTTCTGAGTCATATTCTTGTAGTGTTGTAACCCAATTTGCCCATTTTTCTCCTAATTCCCTTTGGATCAGTAATTGTCTTACTGCTGAAAAAGGAACTATAACTTTTGTATGGGCTTTTAAAAGGAAGGGTCTGTAATGTTTGACAGCTTTGTACATAGCAAAGGCTTGTTTTTCGACTTCTGAATAATTTAGTTCAGCACCTTGAAGATTTGAACTATAAAATGAAATTGGTGCTTCCAAGTTGTGATCATTAATCTGAGTGAGTACCGCTGCATAATATGAAGTGGACGCGATAGTATACAGTATGAAATGATTAGAAAAATTAGGAGTGTTTAAAGCAGGAGCATTGATTATTGATTGTTTGATAGAGTCAAATGCTTCCTTTTCTGCATATCCCCATCTAAACACCAAATTTTTCTTAATCATGGTTTGTAATGGTAAAATAATCTGGGAAAAATCGGGAACAAATCTCTTAACAAAGTTAATTTGACCTAAAAATGACTGCATGGATTTTTTGTTATGGGGGAATGGAATTTCAGAAATCTCTTTAATTCTATCCGGATCAATATAAATACCATCTTTGGAAATGATGAAGCCCAAGCGCTTTCCTTGATTAAGAGCAAAGAAGGATTTTTTGGGATTGAGTGAAATACCATACCTTCTACAGTGTTCAAAGATTTGATTCAAATCATGTAAATGATTGGATCTTTTCTTGGAAAAAACAGTAATATCATCTAAATAGACAACTACTGTTTTGTTGATCAATCCTTCGAAGGATATATCCATTGCTCTTTGGAATGTAGCTCCTACGTTAATAAGTCCAAAAGGCATTTTCTGGTAAGCATAAGTTCCCCATTTTGTTCTGAAGGTAGTTTTGAGTCTGTCATTAGGATGGACCAAAATTTGGTTATATCCTGAAAAACCATCTAAAAAGGACATTAACTCAGAACCTGCTACTGAATGGAGTATCTGCTCCATGGTAGGTAATGGGAAATTATCTTTTTGGCTTGCTTTATTCAGATTTATGAAATCTATGCAAATCCTGATGTCGCCATTTTTCTTTCTAACAGGTACCATATTGGAAACCCAGTTTGAGTGTCGGACAGGAAAAATAATCTTAGCTTTCAAGAGTTTATTGAGTTCTGATTTTATTTGACTCTCTAAGTTAGGATGAATTTTCCTCAACTTCTGTTGGACTGGTTTTTGTTTAGAAAGCATTGGAATGGTATGCTGAATGATTGATGTATCGTATGCTTTTAAATCATCATATTTTCAAGCGAAGACATGCTTATTTTTTCTTAATAATCTAATGAATGCTGTTCTTTCTTCCATAGAAAGTCCTAATCCCAAATTGATGTTTTGAGGGTTTTGCTCAGTACCAAGGTTTATCAACTCAAATCTTAAAGTGGAACTTTGGAGCTTTGAATTGGTTACCTATTTAAACATGTCTTTAATATCATAGAGATCCTCAAGTTTAACCACTGGTTTCGGTATTGAGTTTTCTTCCTGCTTTTCCTTCATTTGAAGGTCATGATCGCTTTCATCAATGATTTGATCATCGTAGGACTTGTCAGAAGTCAAGAAATTTAAGATGTCTTCATCGTGATTGAACACTTGCCAATTGGTGATATTGTCAGGAATTGATGGTCTAAAAATTAACTCTACTGAAAATCTATCTGGGTTGTAATCTTCGGAAGGTAGGAGTTTGGAAGAAACATTGGCTAGCAAGTCAGCTGCTGCATTCTGGGATCTGGGGATAGGTGAAATTTTGAATGCTAAAAATTGAGATATAAGTTCCTGGACCAAAGACTGATAGTGCTTGAGGTGACTAGAAAGACAGTGAATTGTATTTCTAACTTGTTTTATGACAATCTTTGAATCACCAAACACTTTCAAATATTGAACTTTAAGACCAATAGCTTTATATAGTCCTTGAGCTAAGGTCTCATACTCAGCTGTATTATTTGTGCATTCAAATTCCAACCTACAAGACAACATAGTTTTTTCTCCCTCAGGGCTAACTAAAATACACCCTACTCCTGATCCTTCACTGGATTTAGATCTGTCAAAGTATAGTGACCAAAATAAATAATTATCAACAATTTTGTTTACAGTGTTCTCAGCAATATTAGCACATCTTGATCTATCGGTTTGTGAAAAATTTTCAATTTGGGATGTGAAATTATTTACTGAGAAAGGAGATGGTTGGGCAGTATAATTGCCAAAGAATGATTCGGAAGAGTAATTCCCCAAAATATTATTATTAAATGCTATTGGTTGATTTTCCTATTCAAATTCAGTGACAGTATGGGTCATATGTTTTTCCCGGTTGATTTTAATTTTATTTGGCTTTCCCTTATAGGGTAGCCACATATGGGACCAATCGGTAGAAATATAACCATGGAGTTTCTCAGACCAATCCCTACTCAAGATTAAACCATAAAACTCAGGTATATCAGAAATTAAGATATCAATTCTCTGAACTACTCGTGGATCAACTGATAACCTAATAGTTACAGAGTTGATTTCCCCTAAAACCTGGACCTTGGTTCTATCCAACTACACAATGTGAATTGCAGACTTTTGGGGTTCAATGTTCAGTTCGGAACAAACTGAAGCTGGCATTATATTAGAGGATGCCTCTGAGTCAATCAAACAATTGTGTAGATTTCGATTATAGATCTCATAGGTTAAGAGGAAAGGGGGAGTATGGGAATTTGATCTGTCTCCAATTAAAATCATATCAGTAGCTTCAATCCTACCAGAAGGTGGTTGACCTGAATCATTCGTAGCTTTAGCACTAGGAAGAGGCGAAGAAGGCATTGCATTTAGTTCCTTAAGAAGCAATTTCTGCTGATGTTTTAGTTTGCTAAGTTCAAACATGGTGATGTTTGCCTTTGTCTTCTTCATATCATCAACAATATTGTAATCCATTGAATCCGATACTACCAACGTTTTAGTTGTTGAAGGTATATTTGAGGATGATGGTTGGTTTTGAGGTAATGTTGCGGCCGACTTCTTTGTGGATACCTTTTCCTTTGTAGTAGTAGTACCTGCACTCCTTTTCTTTGAACTTGCCTGGACAGGTTCAGGGGCACCTTTCTCCTGGTAGTCACAGGAAAAGCTTCTTGTTCATTTTCTGTATTGGAGTTAGATAATATGAAGTCCCACATTCCATGGCATTCGACAACTTCCTCTTCTTCGAATTCATTAGATGGTAAAATTGTTTCATCTTCTTCTTCCTCTTCAGGATCTGAATCTGCATTAGATATAACATTTGGTGGTTTTGACTCAGGTTTCTTAAAATTCCTAAATGGTTTCTTTGTTGAAGTTTCTGCTACTTGTTTTTTGATTTCAACCATTTCATTTGACATTGTTTTGAGGACCTTTTGTAGACCCCCCATATCATATGGATCTTTAGGGGTTTTGTTCTTTGAATCATCTTTAAAAGAAACTTTTTTGGATTTCCTATCTTCGAGAGTAGCTTTCTTTTCGAAAGCAATAATGCGTTTCTCCACAGCAAGCGCTTCTTTCATGTTTTCAGCTAAAGTTGGTTTTCCAGCCCTATCTACAAAAATGGCTATATTTGAAGGTAGGGCTGTTATATACCACTCGCTTATGATTTGCTCACTTGGCTTGGAATCGGTAGGGATTTTATTCAAGAGTTTATTGAATCGGGAGTTAAACTCCTTGATAGGTTCTCTAGATTCAATCCTTAGATTTCAAAGATCATTAATTAGTGTCGCTAAAGATCTATCATCGCCATACTTAGTGAGAAACTACTCCTGAAAGATATTCCAGCTGGTAATGGATCCAAAGGGTAAGGAAAAATACCAAGACCCAGCTAATCCTTGTAAAGTGTAGGGGAAAATCCTAACAACAACATCTTTTTCTGTAACTCCTTTTAGATTAACTGATAACATGAAATTGTTAATATGTTCCTCGGCCAATGTTCCAACATCTGGATTAAATTTTGGTAACCATTTCTCAGGATAATAAGGTAATGGATGTAATGGTGCAGGCATAGTGATCGCACCAGGACTGTTCCATGGATTCTGGGCCATCTTAGAAGTAACAACAATAGTCGATGGAGTTCCTGGTGTTTGGGGAGGAGTTGGTATTGAAGATTGAATAGATTGTGATGTTGAAGTTGGTGATCCCTGCTGAACAACAATATGTAATGGGGGAGTGGATGTTTGACTTCGCACTAGAGAGGATGAGATGGAGGATGATGAAGAAAAGGTCTCACTACCAGATCCTTCAGTGTTATTTTTAGCCTTTTTCCTTTTCGGTAAAGGCAACTCAGCAGGTTCAATGCCGAGTTTTCCGCTTTGAAGTCTGGTGAGAGGGTGAGGTAGATTGAATTGCGAAGTCTCACTGCCTTGAGATACTTCAGATTTATGAGGTGATATGGAAAGGCCTTGAAGTTTCTGGATGAGAGACTGAACTTCAGGGGACTCAGGACTTAATCGTTCTAAAGTATGATGGGGTTGAGCAGTGGTAGTTGATTCCTCTTCTTCTCGTTTGGATACTGGTATTTCAAAATGCAAACGGGAGGTCCGAGGTGAGGTGGAGGGAGATTTACTCTGAGAATGGCCTATATATTTTGATTTACTCACCATTCATAGTTCATGCCCTCCTTCTAGCGCCAAAAATGGTGATGCCTCGAAAATTGTTGCATCAACATCGGGGAAAACCACCCAGTCCAGACCTTAATGCAGCTCCTTTTCCGTTTGGGATGGTGGCTCCGACTGGATATAATGGGACCAGTTTCCTAATGATGAATAAAAAGGGGATGAATGAGTGACTGGTTTTCTAATAAGTGATAATGGATGGATGACTTAATCTAAAGAGAAAAAATACAAATAACTATTCTATCCCGGGAAATTTCTATTCTTAAGTGCAACGTTTGATGATCTCTGTTCATCAATAAGCATATAGATGACTCTATTCGATAAACATAGACATTCATTCATATAATAATTGATTTGTTCAAATAGTTGAACAAAGTAATTAATAAAACATTGTTACACTTGTCTTCTATATATTACTGATACATGTATGACTAAAAGAAAAGCATCCTGTAAACATCCAATAGTGGAAAGTACAAAGAATGCTGTTGAAACACATGCATATATTCAATAATAGCAAGAGTAATCAAATAACAATTCACATAAAAAGAATGAATTCAGACATAGATAGTAGTACCATATGTGCTGCAAATCATTCCCAACATTAATCGCAATTCGAATTCCTTCTTTCAACTCAGAGATACTTTTAAACAAAGGAAGTAGTGCACATCCACATAAAAGCTTCGTTGTCAAAAATTGGAATAATTTGGCCTAGTCTTTATAAAAAGATATACCTGAAGTACAATAGTGCAACTTCAGGTTTGAGTCTTATACAAAAACTGAGGACCCTTTCTAAATGCATGAAAGGGTCTATAAATACTTAATTAAACTAACTAACTACAAAATTAAAATGCTATTTAATTGGTATAACTTGATCTCTAATATCTCCTTCACAAAAATTTGGTAGTCGGCAGCATGATTCATCACTCTGGCTGTTTTCCCTTTGATCTGAGTTGGCCTATCGCTAGCATCGGTTCCACTTCTTGAGGGAGGCTGAGACGAGAATTGAGCTGAGCCAAGTATGTGGCATCGTGTATATCGGGAATGATACACCCGATTGCATCTGTTAGACACTTGAGGGCGGCTCTCTGGCTGTATGGTTTTACTAGGAACAACCAATAGGTGTCCCAAGTTAAACTTTGAATACCTGTAATCAACCTCCCATTCTTTTCCAGCTCTTGATAACATGATTGCTCCAATGTTTTAGCCGATAGCAATTTACCTGGTGTACATTGAGAGATAATATTAGATAAATAGAGAGTATTGTTAATTAATTCAATCAAATTACTTATGGATAATTTGCATCTAGAAACTGCTCTCTCTAGCTTCATCAATTGGGACTGCTATTCCAAGAATAGGATTTCTTTATGTGATTCTAGGATTTTAGGCAAATTTGCTGCATGTCCCTCATTACTGTCCTGCCAAGTAAGAAAATCTGTTAAGGTCTCATCGGCCTGCTCTAAGTCCTGTCTAGCATCGACTGATTTATCGATTATTGATGCTGTTATGTCACACAGGGGTTCAACTTGAGCAATTTTATGACACAATAGTCTTATTTGTGTTACCAGTGCCTTATTAATCTGTAGCGCTTCTGTCCTAAAATCGGCAGGCTACGGAAGACTCTTGAACTTCTCTATTTGAAGTGATAATTGAGCAATTTGCTCATATTTTGTCTTTACCATTAGTTCATTCATCGTATTCAATTTTGCCAATGCTTCCAATAATTATTTCTACCTTTGAATCGTGCTTGAATTTATCCTCTGTTTCTCTTCAAGTAGCTTCTTGTTCAGTTGATTATTTAACTGCTGCTGAGTTGACAATTGCTGTTTTAATTGTTCAGCTTTCTGTTGTGCCTCCGATAGCTGTGTTTGTAACAAAATGATTGCCTGGTCTTTTTATTTTAGCAAATTACTCACTTCCGATGCCTTGTCCATGGTGGCCGCTGAATAGGCTCCAACATATTGGGACAACTTTGTTAGGTCATCGGAAGGATCAAACTCGTCTTTCCAAACTACGTTGGCTGTCTCTCTTTGTTCGGGGAACAGGGAAGGTTGATCAATCCTTCTCCTTTTCCACTGTCGCTTTACTATGAACCTGTGTTTTGGGCTGTAAAAGACATCCAATGGAGGTATATCCTCCACCTGCAAAATGATTTGATCCGAAGGATCTTTTGGAATTATTTCTGAGTCTGTACTAGGGGGTAGGCCACTGCTTCCTTTGCTTGGAACCTTTTTTGACGCTGTATCCTGTGTATCTGTCGCTTTCGATGTATCGGTATCTTTTGGGCTTTCCAGATTGCTTATGATTGAGTTGAATTGCTGGCATTCTTGGAGCACTTTGGGGTCAATCTGGGTATCAACATTCACATCCTTGCTGCTCTTATCCTGCTCCTTTTTCTGTTCCTCCTCATGTATTTTCTCTTTCTCTTTCCTTCACGCTTCCTCCTGTTCTTTCCTCTGTACTTCCTCCTGCTCTTTCCTCTGGACTTCTTAAAAAATTTCTGATGTAGCAAGAGGTTCGTCAGTAAGTCGCTGTTCAGGCTCGCTTGATTGTGTCATTGGGGCAGTAGCTAGTAAATCTAGGGGCAGAGTTTGCAACCTCTGCTCTCTGAGTTTGTTGAATTCCACTAACCTGTCGTCGTGATATCTCATTTTTGCTAGTGTTTGAACCTGAAATAATGACTCCGCCGAAGAAAATAGGTCATCAAACTCATCTTCTTTATGTTCAAACTTAGTGAGTTTTGCCTGTTCCAGTACATTATAGACGATTTTCCTTGGATCAAATCGTCTATTAGGAAGAGTGGCGAGATTCAGTATATTTATCTTTTTTGCTTCTTTCTCTGCATGCTTATAGTCATGCAGAGTGTAAACACCACACCTTAGAGGAAAAGGAGGCCAAACTTGCTTTCTTGAATTCCTCAGAGTCTTGGTCGCTCCTGCGGACGTAAGCTGATATGCTATCTCTCTAGCCAATAGTTTGTCGAGTATGTACAAGGGGAGAACATGAGGCTTGGCATGGCTGCCGAAAACTCTTATATATGTAAATTTATCCTCTCCGAACCAGTTTCCTAGGGTGGTTAAGTCAATCTTTGCTTGTGAGGAAATCTTAGGAGCAGGCTTGTCAAAAATTGCATAGTAAATGGGAAACATAATCCATTGCAAACTTGATATATGTGGTCTTTATAATGGGCTTTCCACAACTTTTGGTGATAGACATGAATCGGCATGGGGTCCTATGGAGTCCATCTCCACCCCAGCACAGGAAATTCGGAGTTAAAACAAAGAGTATCTAAGATGTAGGCACTATAATAAAATGGAGGAATAAACCTATCAGTAATGCGAGTTTTATTTATGAACTCAAGAATAGTAGTTGCTAACTTATCAGATAATATATTTCCCCAATCCATTATTTCGCCATTGACTGCTGCTTCCATTAAAGGTACCATCTCTATTGAGAATTTTGAGGAATCATGCAACCCCGAAATCCTACACATCATCGGGGCAGTAGCTAGTAAATCTAGAGGCAGAGTTTGCAACCTCTGCTCTCTGAGTTTGTTGAATTCCACTAACCCGTCGTCGTGATATCTCACTTTTGCTAGTGTTTGAACCTGAAATAATGACTCCGCCGAAGAAAATAGGTCATCAAACTCATCTTCTTTATGTTCAAACTTAGTGAGTTTTGCCTGTTCTAGTACATTATAGACGATTTTCCTTGGATCAAATCGTCTATTAGGAAGAGTGGTGAGATTCAGTATATTTATCTTTTCTACTTCTTTCTCTGTATGGTTATAGTCATGCAGAGTGTAAACACCACACCTTAGAGGAAAAGGAGGCCAAACTTGCTTTTTTGAATTCCTTAGAGTCTTGGTCGCTCCTGCGGACGTAAGCTGATATGCTATCTCTCTAGCCAATAGTTTGTCGGGTATGTACAAGGGGAGAACATGAGGCCTGGCATGGCTACCGAAAACTCTTATATATGTAAATTTATCCTCTCCGAACCAGTTTCCTAGGGTGGTTAAGTCAATCTCTGCTTGTGAGGAAATCTTAGGAGCAGGCTTGTCAAAAATTGCATAGTAAATGGGAAACATAAATCCATTGCAAACTTGATATAGGTGGTCTTTATAATGGGCTTTCCACAACTTTTGGTGATAGATATGAATTGGCATGGGGTCCTGTGGAGTCCATCTCCACCCCAGCACATGAAATTCAGAGTTAAAACAAAGAGTATCTAAGATGTAGGCACTATAATAAAATGGAGGAATAAACCTATCAGTAATGCGAGTTTTATTTCTGAACTCAAGAATAGCAGTTGCTAACTTATCAGATAATATATTTCCCCAATCCATTATTTCGCTATTGACTGCTGCTTCCATTAAAGGTACCATCTCTATTGAGAATTTTGAGGAATCATGCAACCCCCAAATCCTACACATCATCGGCCCAGCGTAACAATAAGGAGAACATAATGAATCGACAGAGTACTTACCCAAGGACTCATGCTTGTGTTTTGCGGGGTTCTATCTCCATTCCCATATGATTCAGTTTCATTTTCATCTTTGAACTTCTCCAGAAATGCTTTGTTATACTTCTTCTCTAGTTCAGGAAAATGGTACATTTGTCTCAAATCATTGGGTTGAAACGAACCAAAGACTCTCCCGTCGACTGTGTGAAATGTTCTGTTTGTAATCGGGATTTCCTCAACTACCCACCTTACTACATCTGTGTATGGAGGAATTTTCTCTCGAGCTGCTATCTGGTGTAAGTAAGAATCGGCTAAATCCTTTAGGGTAGCCTCGGACTTTCGGTTTGAACCTGCTGTAGCTTGTACTGATACTGCTTTAGGCTCTTCGGCTTCAACTAAATTATAGATGCTCTGCCAACTAGTATTGCCGAGACCAAGACATGTAGTGTCTGAGATCAATCCTTTTTTACTTGGTCCCGGATCGGCAGTAGATTGTCCTGTTACTGCAGAAGCTGAAGCTGTTCCAAATTTTTTGGATTTCTTCCCCATTTGGCCTAAATTTGTTGCTTAGGAGGAGCTCTGTGCAGGAGATAAAATGAACGTAATGCAGAGAATAGGTGGTGCAAACCAAGTATGAAAGAGTTATATCAATCAATGAATAATGAAGGATTAAAATAATATTGCCGCGGATACAATCTCTGAAGAGATTTTGGCATAACTGCTCCATTAATTGGCCATTTAAACCTATCAATCATTTAAATGCTCATCATATCGTTTATGTGCCGAATAATTCATTTAAGCGTGGCTTTGATTTTTTGGCAGTTGATCACAAGTGAATCACTATCGTGAATAGAAAGGCTTTTAATAATAATTTAACATAATATACCCAAGCCTTTACAATCCTTTTTGAAATTCGCGCTTAGCTTTATCGCAATCGGAGATCGGAGGAATGCTCAAGTATTTACATTCTTGTCATTGCGAAATCCCCGATTGCCGATAGCGATAAAGCTATTTCGCATCGGGAGTTTTTAGAAGGGAGCCTTTTGTTGCATGTATGTTATATTCCCCGATTGCCGATAGCGATATCGCATCAGAGCATAGAGAGAGGGCCTTTTGTTACAATCACTTACTTTTCTTGATATCCGATAGTTATTCGCTTGTCGCATCGGGGCAAACCAATGGGTCTTTTTGTTATGCATCCTTTGTTATTGCGATATGCGATCTTGCAATCGCTTTATCGCAATAATAAAGAATTATTCATTTATTTTTATAAGACCGATTAATGTTCACTCAAAAGGTTTATAATATATTATTTCTTTTCGAATCTTTTGAGGAATGATAAGTTGATACCAATTTTGTTCATAAATCTAAAAGGGACCCATTTCATATTATAGTTTGAAAGTAAAATTTTATGAAATGGGGGGTTTTTGTACAACACAACACCTCCATATGTGGATCTATATCCTATATTAGTAAATCCTAAACTACCACTTTCAACCTATAAATTTATTGCCTCCCATAGAGTTTGGGTTGGCTTTTGGAGATTATTAGTTCCCTCTTGTTGTTTCTTTGAGCTTAAGGAATCATCATTCATTTATGAATTAGGGTTGAATGTGAAGATTTTCTTTGTGGCAAAGAAGGACAAGACAATTGGGAGACATCTACAAAGTCAACATCTAGAAATGGTTGTAACTCTCTCCTTTATTTATTAATACAAAAAGAACTTCGTTTCCTATACTTGTGTGACGTTGATTCTTATGTATTTCAATTCCATTCTGACTCTTGATTAGAGACATTACCTTATGCTATGTGGATATTAATGTTCTCTTTTTTGTTTTAGTCGTTGTTGCAGGTTCCATTTATAGCATGTGGAACCTAGAGTTGGAGCTTATAAACAAGGAGAAGAGGAATTACTATAGATTCCAGGTAGGTCTCTTTTCTATATTCTAATATCTCTAAGGAAAAGATAGATAATTTTTCTCTCTGTTGTTCTAGATCAGGCCACTAGATCTAGGGAGTTCATTTTTGTCCGCATAAGTGAATTTTACACATAACAAGGAAATAAATCATAAGAAATTTCAAGTGGGAGAGCATGTATATCCATGAATCAGGCGAAAGAGAACTTCCTTAAAAGTGAAACTGTGTTCCAAGTTATCACCAAGATATCGTAGACCCTTCCAGATCTTGGTGAGAGTGGGGCTAGTAGTATACAAACTTGCCTTGCCTCCTAAAGTGAATTCACATGATGTGTTTCATATATCATTTCTTAAAATATATATACATGATGCTAAACATGTTAATGATTGAGATTTTATACAAGTGGAAATTGAGGGAGAATTCTAGTGAGAACCTCAATGCATACTCGACAGGGGGAAGACCATGCTATGGAATTGAGTCATCACACAGGTCAAGGTGCAACAAAATCACTTTAGAGCAGATGAAGCAACTTGGGATCTAGAGGATGCCATGAAAAAGTCATACCTATTTTTGTTCTCTATCTAGATTTAATTCTATAATTAAAAGCATGTACACCAAAAATAATATATAAGAGAACTAGATATGCATGTCTAGTATATAAAAGAGATTAAGAAAAAATTCCATATTTTTAGATTTAGAATGTTAAAAGAAAATCTAAACTCCTTTTTTTGGTATGTCTATTGAGAAGAGTCCATGGATGCTAGCATACAGGTCTCTGAGAGTGACTTTAGGTTTTTGGACACTGTCATGCCTATAGCATGAGAGCAACCGACGGTTAAGAGGCTTAAAAATAGTGGGACTCAGGGAGAGGATGTCTGAGTGGCTAACATGTCTCCTGAGGGTGTTGTTGCTGATGTGGATTGGTTTGGTTGATGTGTTCCATTGATTCCATTTCCTTAAGGTCACCAAGGAGGTTGAATCCCTTATAGTGGCCTTTATCATCGCATGTTTACCTTGGTTGACCAGTTACTTGGGTAGACTTGGGAGGAGGGGGTGTTACATCCAAAAACCACACATTAACTCTACCAAGAAACCTTACCTCTAGTGTCTTTCCATTATCCATGTTTGTTCTAACATGCCGCAAATCACATTGCTTTCATTCAACTAATGTATCCTTTAACATTACTTGTCCATAACACAAACATAGGTATACTATAGTCACATAATATCAATTCATATCCACATGATACTGACCTCATAGATCTGTTAGGGATGTTATTCCCACTTGATTCCTCATAAGACCAGGAACCTCTTCATGCCATTCACCTGCATAAGCAATCCTTCCACAAGAATGATCCCTAACAACCATGTCAGACAACAACATACATACGTACATATATGCATATAAACATTAGCGTTAAACAATCATGATCCCTAATGACCCTGTCAGACAATGGCATATGTGTGTGTGTGTGTTAGCATGATCATGATCACAATACAATTACCATATATCATAAGATCGATTTTAAGAGAATTCCCTTTATCTGTGCACAACATACACAAAATTGAGAACAACAGTTCCCAACATAGCCAAGGCATATGATGCCTAAGATTCATTTACCTTACCTCTTTGTTACCTTTCGCATGGTTGTCCCGCCATTGTCCATTTACAACAATGGAACTAACAAATCCAATAGATTGTCATACTCTTGCGTTCAGTTTCCCTTTACTCATGCACCAAGATTCACTCAAGTCTTACATTACCTGTTGGGTTTCATTTAGCTCTCCCTCAATTCCATTAACTTTCCTTCTTCCCCAACCAATTCCAAAAGCCCTCAAAACATAAAATGAAAGAACAAGAAAAGAACAAGAATAAAACCATGAAAAACCAATAACAATACGACACCACAAACAAAGTGGCATGAACATGCACTAGACCTAAACAAAAATGAAAATCAGGTGCAAACAAATCATAAAAGACCGAAAGCACAAAACTCCCAACAAACACCATGAATCAATCCCCATGGGTTCCCAATGATTCCAAGGGAAATCTCAACCCAAGACTTGTTAAATATTTCATGGCAGTCTTTTTTTTCATGCAATCTTCGCATCATACTGCCATAAACACATAGTTGTTAGTGTATAAATAAATATGATAGTATACCAATTATCTTACCTTTTCGTGCCAAACATGTTGCCTTGTAACTAAACACATCCATGCCATCTCTCAACGGACTCCAATTCCTTGACAGATCCAACATAACTGAAAACCAATTGTTATACATGTCAAGTACATGTTCACGAACATAACACATATCTACGTAATGTTAGATAAATCATGGTTTAGAAGACTCCTGTATTCATGCAAAACACTCATTTGTTTAGAATTGCAGTTTCCAAACATACCCAAAGGAATTCTCACCCAATTTTTTTCTTTTACCTTTTACTTCGCTGTAATTGAGTCTTGTTATGTACTGCCACATCACCCAATTGTTAGTTATGTAAACAAAGCAAATATTACCTTGTCATGCTAATACACAACATGTGGCCCTGCAATTGTTCACACATGTCAGCCACATGTTCCAAATATCAAAACATCATGTCTATTAATTTGAAATCAACCTTTACTAGCACTAAGAGTCATTCCATAATCAACTAACACTCATTAGTCATAATACTACAACTATCACCCACTTGCACTCAAGTACATTTCAGTTGTCTCATCACATATTGAGTTAGTACAACCATCTTAAAAGGAGATCATTCTTCATACAACCTTATAGACACATACTATCATGCAATTAATAAAAAAATCAAACAACCTGTAAACATACCATATTAGATAAATGACATAATCAAACACATACCTCAATGTATCTTAGGGGAGGCTATCACATCTGCATAAGTCAATCCAAATTAGTATGACACAGTATCACAATTATATCGACTCAATACCTGAATATCATAACCATAACCATATGCATAGACCAATCTAGATTAGTACAATACATATAACATCGAGATCTTAGTTGCAATGGCCATACTCATCATGCATATGACTACAATGCATATAACAACAAGTTACTACCATTCATCAATAACTGATGCGTACACATATGATGACACTAATGAACTAGCATCTACCATGCATGTAACCACAACAACAATAGAATGACAGAGATGCATATAACAACCATTAATAATGATACATGCATGCCAAACATATAACACATGTATGACGATCTTCTCCTACCCCAAAGTCTAGTGCTACAACCTCGCTCTAATAGTCTACATCTCCTCCTCTACCTTAGCCAACACATCATCATCATATCTTATCAACAACATCATGATGACATAACTACATATAATGACCTCACGATGCATATCTAACCTACTATGCATGCATAACCATAAACATAACATTGCATGCACAACAACATATAGACAGTGACATGCATAACAAATGCATATACAACCGACATATATTCATGACAAGCATATCTCAACAACAACTTCTACATATCAACACAACTGTAACAATGACCACCACCATGCATGCATAACAAGAACATATACAACCTACATGCATGCATGAAAACCACATTCCGCCCATCCAGTCCAAGGGTTGAACCATGCTCTTCTATAACACCCTCCTCTCGCATTTACCCAAGTTAATAGGCCTACCAAGGTAAACATGTGAAGAAGAGTTACTATGATATGACTCAACCTCCTAGATCACCTTGAGGAAGTGGAATCGACAAAACCAAAACCTCACTGACTTTCCTTAAGTGCTATAGGACCCCCAAGGGCTAAACCACCTTCCAGGTGCCCAAACCTTGAGTTAACTGTTTTTTAGTGCCCCGGACTCCCAGATGTTGGCACAAAACTGTTGGATTGTAACCCTCCAATCGCATGCAAAAGCTTGTAAGGGAGCGAATGCATTATTTTTCACCCAGTTCTATGCATGCAACTGTGAGATTTTAGGCACGTTTTCAAGGCTAGTCTCTAGACCACTGGCCGAAACTTGATGGAACTTTCAAAAATGATAAATGACACAAGGAGAAAGCCTTCCATACAAAATTTAGACAAGAAATTGACCTAACCAGGCCTAACCATGAGAGACATTTTGTCAAACACATCATAAACATGTAATGTGTAGGTCATAAATACACATATGAACATATGGAGCTCATACTTATCTAAAGATCGTTGATGCTCTCATATAATAGTTGCATTATCATCTATTAGGTCATACATTTATTAGCCATTCATTTACTAATCAAAACATGATGAGAGCCATAACCAAGATCTGTCATAAAACCATGTTTATAACCAAGAGATTAACAATGATATAACAACTATTAAAATCACATAATAATAAGCACATTTGCTGATAAAACTCAAGTGGAAAGATTCTTATTATTCATATGCAAAAGCCAACCAATTCAGGGACTTCCACATACCACCAGACTATATATTGAGCTGAAACAATCTTTCTTATTGACAATCTTTTCATGCAATATATATTGCACAACCCAAAGTGCACATGTGAGAAGGAGTTAAAACAAAATCTCAGGTTGATTCTTAGAATGATATACGGTACTACATTAAGAAAATCAAATTATAAATAATTAATTTTAATCCAAACAATTGTCATAAGAAACCATACCATCTGTAATATGTATACTTGGCCATTAAAAGTTTGCAAAATAAATTTATATAACAATCAACTGACTGAAAATCAACTCAGCTCTCTGGTTCAATGCCCGGAAACCAGGTGAGCATATTGCTTAGTATCTCGTTGCTTTGTCCAACACCCTTCCATTAAAAAAATTACCTTTCTGTTGAAATTTTTTTTGGAGTAATAATACTCGTACATGAAAATTGATTTCAATCGTAAAAAAATAAAATTTGCGTAGACATTGTGCTGATCATGAAAACATATCAGCTAGACTTAGCCACAAAGTGATAGATATAGAAAGAGTGACCCTTTTGCGCCACTTCGATGTCCATTCTCTCACGACCTGGACCTATTTTGAATTTTCTTTTATCCCATCGAATGCCGTTGATTTCTTTCCTTCCGCTATAGCCATTCGATACAATTTTCATTACAGTCCTTCCATTATTTTCCCAACCCTCAAAACCTGGAGCCTCCCACTGATGATAGCGTGAAGCAAAAGGACGCCAAAAGTGTTGAAAGTCATTCCATTCAGACACATGTAAAATCCTTTTGCTCTCATCATTTAGCTGAGCCTTGTGGAAACTCACTTGAGAACGAGTATACGTATCTCTAACCTCAATATGGTAAAAATTGAAATTCATAGTGGGTTGCTTCTCAATGTTTTTGAACATGAATATATATTGAGGAAATCCATGTTGTGAGAATCTGTTGTGTGGAGTGTATTTCCACTGCGCACATCTCTCATACAGATATTTCACTCTAGTACCTCTTAAGGGTATATTTAACTCAATCTCCACATAGAATGGAGTATTCTTCTCTGCACTAGTGATGCTCTGGATCACAGGACTGGCCGTAACAGACTCACGTTTCCATTGATGCCATTCTAATTTTTGTGTGCCATCCAATGTCCACACAGAAAAAGAGTCTGTGTCTATGGAAAGACTCCAGCTTCTGAATATCAATTTAATACAAATACCATTCTCAGTTCTAAAAGAGGAGCAACTGTAGGGATATTTGACGCACTCTATTCTGGAAAACCTGATTCGCAAAGGTGGAAGATTCTTCCAACTACAGACGTTGCTTCCTTCACTCAGATCCAGCATTCCAACATCGTATAACAAACTGCCATCTTCTTGTCGACTTCTTCTAGCCAAGGCAAATATACAGTCACGATGATCATCCAACACAAACTCTACACGTCTGTGCATGTATTCAGGTATTGGAAGCCTCCATAAAAAACGGTGATAGCTGTAAACCCAGAGACCAAGGTAACTATTACGGTATATAACAAGTGAATTGGAGAGGATACGCTGATGGAGACTGGCATACTCTGGAAAACGACGTGTGACAGCATCGGCCCAGGTTCGATTCAGAGTCATTAAAACTGGCAACTGATACCATGGCAATCGCGTTAACACTTTACCAAGAACAACGTCGTCCACAAGCCCATCTATTAAAGAACCTGGAAAAAAAATCATAAATTAGATTCAGCGACAATTATAACTACCTGAAAAAAAATCATAAATTAGATTCAGCGGCAATTATAACCACCTAACCCGCCATTCCTAAAACCAAATTTCCAAACAATTATTCCAAAATCTACACCACCCCGCATACAGACATATAAAAACACATACCACCCCCACAATCTACAATCTAAATAAATAAAGATGACTCTCCCCTAGGCCACAGACATACATATAAAAACACATACCTGAAGTGGGAAGCAGATCCTGCAAGGGAGCTCCTACTCTTTCCTCGGCACGATTATCGTTTTCGTCCTCCTGCCTCTGTCGAAACTTATTCTTTTCCAAAGAAATAGTCATTCTACATGTATGTGGCGGTGTTTGTTTCATGGTGCAGTCAGTACCTGTGTTTGTTTCTACAATTAGATTATAGAAAATTGCATGCAAATAAAGATGATTCTCCACCACCGCCCAGACAGACATATAAAAACACATACCAGCCCCACAATCTACAATCTAAATAAATAAAGATGACTCTCCCCCAGGCCACAGACATACATATAAAAGCACATACCTGAAGTGGGAAGCAGATCCTGCAAGGGAGCTCCTACTCTTTCCTCGGCACGATTATCGTTTTCGTCCTCCTGCCTCTGTCGAAACTTATTCTTTTCCAAAGAAATAATCATTCTACATGTATGTGGCGGTGTTTGTTTCATGGTGCAGTCGGTACCTGTGTTTGTTTCTACAATTAGATTATAGAAAATTGCATGCAAATAAAGAGAAAATTGCATGCAAATAAAGAGAAAAGCACCTGGGTTAAAGTATGGTACAGTATAAATCAGCCCTATTAAAAGAATGGTTTTTAGTAATTTTTTGTTGATAAAATTTAACCTTTTTATTTAAACCTAAGTTATAGCTATTAAATTAATTTTCGTAAAAATTTTAAATCCGCCTCAACACTCTAAATCCATTTCCAACCATTAAAATACTATTCAAAAACTTATAAAACTAAATGCAGTTGTCACCTAACTAGACAAGTCCTATAATATAATTACAACTCAGGTCAAATGAAAGAGCGATTGAGGGTTTGTCAATCTAAGTCGCCTTCCCTTTCTCGCTGGTGCTGGACTGATCGTGCTACCCCACGGGTACTACTGGAAAAACCAATATACAACTTGGTATTTTATAACTTAAAAAGAACTGACAGCTTTAGCCGATCTCCAAAAATAATATTTCAATAATAAAATAAGATTATAGAAAAGCAGCGGTTTTAACCAGCAGTCTTTTCACGTTAAGTTCAGTTAAGAATAGCTGTGTCTCCCTGAAGATAATATCTGAATAATATAAAATAAAATAGTACTAAAAACAACTCCAAAAACTTTGCTCTAAACTTGTACAATAAAAATAAAAATGGCCCACCGACCTGGAAAAACCAATTGCAAATTAAAATTAAATGAAATTATAGAAAAACACCTGTACTTTTAACCAGCAATGTTTCCACGTTCAGTTCAGTTAAAAATAGGAGCGTCTCTCAGAAAAAAAACATAATATTTCAATAATAGAATTAGAAAAACTGCTTTCATCTTTTATCTGGTATTTCAAGAATAAAAATAGAAAAGCAGCACGTGAAAAAAACCTCAGATAATAGAACACGAATTTCCGGAAAGTTTGTGATGAATTTGCGCCAGCACTAAGAATGGCGTGGACGGCAGATTCATCGTTTAGTTATATGCCTCCGCAGTTATTCGTTTGATGCGAATGTAAGCTGGAATACAAAAGATCGTTCGGCTGTTGTCACAATGGTAATCCCTTAATATTTGATCAGCTGCGCGGCCTTCACAGGTTTCGCGGTCTAATCCCAGCTGGAAAGGATTATGTATGCTCGAGAGTGGTTTAATTTTTGATAGACAAGATTATATATGGTTGAATTTAAATTTTTGGATTCATATCAAGTTTAATAGAAATATTTAGCGGAAATTACATTGTAATATTTTTGTCGACGTGTTTGGAACCAACGAGTATGGTTTCTAGTGAGAAAACAACGATATTGGACTGGGCAATTTGACTGAGAAACGACTAAATTTGACTAGTCAACTCGACTGGACCAAGGAAGAGGAAAAAATATAACTAACATTAATAATTTTCCCTCTTCCTCCGCCCAATTGAGTTGACCAGTCAAATTTAGCCGTTTCTCACTCAAATTGCCTAATCCAATATCGCTCTTTCCTAGTAAAATATAGCCATTGGAAGATATGCTCTCCCTATTTACCCTGTAGCCATGATCTCATTCTTCAAACCACACTTGTTGGTTTGAAACACGCTGACAAAAATATTACAATGTTATTTCCATGGAAGCTTGTGTCTAGAGGTGAGAGGTGTTCTCCCATAAAAAAAGATGTCTTATCCATATATAATAATTATTAATTAAAAAAAATAGATACCTTAATTACATAAAATGAAAAAATAAAATAAAATAAAAAAATATAATTATAATTAATAATTAAACCAATATACACCCATCTTAATTTTGGATTTACTAAAGATCAAATTTCTTGTCATGTAAACCTCTTTTAGAGTGAAAAGAGATTACATAAGTTAAAATGGATGTAGCCGAGTCTTAGTTATAATGTCCTACAAATAAGAGACAAATCAAAGCTTTTGTGAGATAAGTTAAGTATTTTCAAAATTCTATTATAATTATTCTAACTTAAATATATACTTTTAAACTTAATTATATATACTTTTATTTAATTATATGATTAGTTTACGCTTTTAATTTTTTTTTGTCGATCTAGAAACTTCAATTATATTGTCATGAAAATATTGTTTACAAAATGTTTCTCAACACCTAGGAAAGTCGGAACCATTATTTACGCCAGGCTGGATAACCTTAGATGCCAAAATGGTGACAAAAAGGCAGACAACCTTTGAACATTCTTTCATGGAGGTGGCTATGGAGGGGTAATGGAGGCACCGCGAACATGCCTCATCTCTCATGCATGTGAAAGTCTATATTCTCAACTTTGACCTCCAACACATGTAGGTGTTCATTTATTCGATGGTGGCTCCGACGGATGTTGGCTAGCTACTCTAAGATCTTATTATGACTAAATTGAATATCTTCCATGTAGGCAACAGACTCATTTCTATCCTTGTATTGGTGCCCCCGGAGGATGTCTAGGTTGGCATAGATGCCTCTCAGTTGTTCCGTGATTGAGTCCATAGCGGTTGGCATGACCACATGACCAGGGGAACGACACTATTCTTGGGAAACTTCCCTTGCTCGTCCCACACTCTGTGAATACGTAGACGATGGACTATGAATGACTGCACGATGGCCAACTTGCCTCTGTTGCCCTCCGCCTCTATGAGGGTGTCCTTGGGCGAAGCTTGGCAGAAGGCGTGCTAAATTATTGTACCTGAAACACAAAGACTACCCCATGCTCCACGATTTCACCACCCCATGACCATAGACAAAGAATTCCGAAGAAAAAAAACAAAGCAATGGTAGAAACACAATCGAGCTGCAGAACCCACAAAACACTAGGCCACCCATAGACTTGAATTTTCCAAAACAATTCGCCCAGACATTGCAACTGAAAATGGAAGGAGACTTCCCAGCCCAACCCACCAAGACTAGGACAAACTTCACAAGATTGCCAAATAGGAAACACAACGAGATGGGTTTCACTCTCAAACACAACCCACCTAGGGTCAGGACCAACAAAGTGTTGTCTAGAAGGCACCCTAAACACCCGATAAAATATAAGAGACCAAGCCCCCACGACACAAAGAAACCACCACCCGAGAACCACTCGACATGCCCCTGTGCACCCGAACTACCAAGACAATAAAGTTAAAACAACAAGCCCAAACCACCCAATTGGGTACCAGAAACTAAACTAGAACCTCAACCCTAAAAGAACAGTAAAATGCCACCAAAAGAATTCCACTTTTAATGCGAAAGCTTAAAAAATGAACCATAATTAGAGGGCTGTAAATACTTGAAATTCCCAGTTCACTAGTCTGACAGAGGAGCTGCTTCATTCGGAGCCTAAGGTTCCACCAACACACTCACATTTGTTAGGCGGGATTGTAGAACAAGAAATTTTCTCTTTAGGGTCCCAGATAAATGCATGTGAGATAGCCAAGACGCTAACATTTTCATTTAGGGCCGCCTCTACTCGTTGTTGGCTATTCTACTTCTAGGGTGAGTTTGCATGGCCACCCTCGATCAAACTCACCACCCTACACCCTCTGTTCATATCCTAAACCGGATCAACCTTCCCCAGGAGCGCAAAGGGCATAATAACCAGGACCATCATGTCTAGAAGGATCAGACATGCTCACCGCGTGCCAAGGGGGGAAATCCCCGAGGCCAATTAGTCATCCATTTGATCACTCCCATCGGGTGTATGTTTTTTAAATTTTATTACAATTATTCATATTATATATATTTGATATATATATATATGAAGGGAAAATTCATAATTTTATTCAAAGAACACAATTATATTTTTGCAGATGCTATAAAAAATTCAATCATAATAGCCAATGACTCGAGCCCAAGAAAAAAAAACTATAAAGAGAAACACAAAAAAAAATCACATCTGGAAGCTAAGTGTGAAGGCACTCAGCTACCCTTTTGTGCCTTTCTTTTTCTCCACTTTTCGCCAACCTCCATGATTGGGAGTTGTAATTACAATAGTCAATTGATTCTTTTCCACATTCACAATGAATTCTTTATCTGAATACGAACTCTCAGATAAATAGAGTCTTTTAATGTTTCCTGTCTCCTTTTCAAGGAATATTTTTTCATTCTGCTGCATTGGAACCATAATTTTTGCTGCTTTAATGCTTTTCGAGCTTTGAACCATTGTTCCTGCCTACTCAACTTCTCCTTCCACTAATATTTTTTGTGTTTTTTTATCAGCAATAATTGTATAGTTCTCCACATTTTCTTCATCCTCTACTTTAGAGAGATGTTGTTATGAGAACTACCATCCCTTTGGATTTTGGGCCTGTTTTTTTTTTTTTTGGCTCTATATTTACCTGAGGACACATAATTTTATAAATGTGCTATTGGAAGACAAATACAACATCTAAATGCCACGTTTTCAACATCTAAAGGCTGGGTCCATTGAAAGTTGTTATGAATAAGAATGATGCAATCAGGTAAAACTTTACTAAGGTCTACTTCTACAAAGATCTTGGGAAAAGTAAAAATTCCTTTTGTGGCTCTATTTGGGTCCAACTTTATAATCATTCCCAATGTATTTCCAATTGCTTCTAATACCTTGTGATGTCTAAAAAGGAGGGGGAGATAATGTAATATAACCCAAACCAACATTTTGGAAACCAAAATGGTATTGGCATCAAAAAAATGATAACCATGAGGTCATAAATAAGTTTGCACTACCCCAAAACCATGGACCTCTTTCAAAGAAAAATCCATATCCTTCAATGTATCAAATTTTACAACAAAAAAAACCTTGGAGCATAAATGAATATCATATTATCTATCTAGGTGGAGAAAACCCATTAATGTAGATCCTATGATTTGGGCTAGAATCGTTGAATCTGCATATAACTGCTTGGGATTGAAAATCGATGTAAAGTGCATAAACCTCAGGAAGGTTAACTACAATAGCCAATACCTGATTCATTTGTTCCACGATAGGGTCTAATCAGATTTATTAATTGTCTAAGCCTTTCTTTTTACTGCATCCTGAAACGAAACTAGTCCCTTGAAGTTATTGAATCCAGGACAACCTTGGCCCTCCACGGAACCTCAAGTTTTTGATGATGAATGGGTCTCATTTTGTGCCATATTCTTGCAACTATTTCCATACAAAAATCATTTTTTATAGCTTCGTCAAAATTCCCAACTTTTCTTGGACATTCTGCTTCAGATCTTACACTAGATCCCCACCCCGAACTCTTATAAGAGCCAAATTCCCATTTTTTTATTAATAAATATAATTAGAAAATATTAAATTAATAATAATCAATTTTTAATAAAAAAATTTCTTACATTAAAATTTAGAGGGCCTTTAAAATATTTTACAACATATATTGATTTTTGGTACTTATTTAAATTAGTTTTTTCGAATGCATAAATGGATTCAATACCTTGAAAAGAACTCATGGACTCACCAGGTGCTCAAAAATTTGCTCAAAATTCAAATTTGTCGGATCGGTGTGGAACCTGAATGAATATGTAGTGCTCGTCGTCCTGAATCTAGTGCAACTCGTTTTGCTCGAAACAAACTCCATATGCTCCCTAAAACATGTTCTATTCATTTTCCAACATAGGTGAATTTGGTGAAAAAAATGCAGCACTGCACAATCAACAGTCTGTACTGCTGACATGGCTAGATGATTGGGATGCCTACGTGGCAGGGTGACTATCCATATGACTGGGCTCCTCTGTCGAATCACGTAGTGACAAGTGGCATCCATTTATTGGTGTGATGTGGCACATTTTGATTAGGTTTTGGGTGACAAATCACATGCTACCACATGGCATAGCCAGGGGCTACAACGTGGTAGCCCAAGGGCCACCAAAATTGTGTTAAGGTCTGAGCAGCAACGGGCATGGTCGAACTCGCGACCTCCAAAGTCTCCAACACAAGGCTTTACCAACATGCCATCCATTTAGTTCTTAACATTATAAGAACTTAATGCCTATTGGAATTTGATTGGAAGAGTGGTTGGGGGAAGGGACCAAGGTGGTCGGCCCCAATATTGCAGCAATAATGCTGCAACTCCTGGGACTCCCTTCTTTACTTTTATCAACCCGGTAACTCGTAACAAACTTGGAAGTGACAATGCTATATGCACAAGTACTAGCTCTTGCCGCAACTATCACTTGATCAGCGGGCACAAGTCCGCTAGGAGCTTAAGCCAACTTCTATGAGCTATTAGAAGAAGCTTTTAACTGTGATGGACGAAAGCTAACTCAAAAGAGGCTAGTCTACTCGTAGAAAGAAGCTGAAAGCTGAAAGGAAATGCAAACCCTAGCAAACCCTAGTTTTACTGATTAACCCTACTAGTGCAAGAAAAGAGATGAAAGCAGTGGAAATGGATGCCATTGACTTTTATAAAGGTAAAATGCATGTGACTAAGCTACTTCTACAGTAAAATTTGGAAAAAACATCTTTTTGTATTTTTGAGTAAGTTGGTAGAATTATTTTGCATGTGCTTTAACTATTTTTGACTGTGCAGAGGTTGATTGGCGTAAGGGAATGCTTGCAGGAGGTTGGGAAGGTGAGAAGAGGGCCTAAGGGGTCCTTATCACCCTTCTAGAGAGTTTCACAGTGATCGGATCTCAAGAAACCGCTTTCGTGAGCTTCTACAGGAAGTCTACAGGGGTTCTACAAGATGTACTATAGCTTCTACAGGATGTTCCGAAAAGAGGATTTTGGAGGGTTGATGGAGGAAAAATGGTGGAAAAGTGGAAATGGAGGTTGGATAAGGATGTTAAGGGGTCTAGGACCTGGTTCATGAGGCAGGGGAGTGATTAGGGTGATTGAATTTGTTCAAGGATGGAGGGAGCAATGATGCACAAGAATGTAGAAATTAGGGCAAAGTGGGAAAATGTGCAAATGAAGGGAAGGAATCTTGGATTAGGGGTTGGAGCAGGTTGTATGATGGAGGAAGGGGAGGCAGGGATGGATTACAGGTGATCTGCACACTATTTTCTAAAACTGACCAAACAAAGACTATGCAAACCAAAGATCTAGCTATCTTGACCTAATTTGACATAGAAACCAAAAATATGATGAACATAAGTTTATTGGCAGAAAATCATGCAAGATAACTATGGAAACTAAGCAATAACATATTCTAAACATGCAAGTACAACATATATCAACTTTCCTAACAAAAAATCTAACACTAGCAATTGCATGGAAAGGCAAAAACAATGTTTTTGTGGCAGCAAGTATGCCTTGGTCTCAACTCATGGTCCCAAGGAGGGAGAGGTAAGATCAAGGGTTGCTTGATGGCATTTTCTGAAGATATTTTCTGTACTCAACTGTCAAATCAACCTGAAGCATGAAAAACTATTTTAATCATAAAAAACAACCTAAGTAACAAAGCAAGATCTTAATCTAGATAACATAAATTATTCTATGAATGCAACAAAGACACATAAAAGTACACAAAGGAGGTATTGGGCACTTGGGTTGGGCCCAAACCCAAGAGCTACAGCCTCCTAAGAAGGATTAGAGCCAGTGCAAAGCTGGATTCATCTTTATTGATCATGAAATAATAGTTACATCCCAAAAACTGTCTACAAGAAAAACTTGAAAATGTGCTGATACAGAGTTGCACTAATGTGCTAAAAAATCTAACTACAATCTAACTAAAATATGACTAAAAACTGACTAACATCTAACCAACTGAAATGAGTCCCTAAGCCTTCTTATTTATACAAATTGAGGACCCCAACAACCCTCCTAAACTTTAGGAACTCGGTTGCCAAAACTTGCAGTTAACATCAACTTTACTAGCCCTTGCTCGGTTGCCCTTGTGATAATTGATGTGGTGGCCCTCGAACTCTGAGCTGCTCGTGGAGAATTTGAGGTAAGGGCTCATAAATGAAGGGGACACCTTCCTACAAATCCTCTCCCTTGTTCTCCCACGAATTTGGCTGCCAAGTGCTTATTAAAACCTTTGATTTTGTCTCAAAATTGACCCAAAAATCTGCATAAAGCACACATTAGACTTTTTGGCATAATGACTAACCCAATTCACTCTATTAGCATAAATATAATAAAAAACATGCAATAAACTAATGATAATGGTGGATTAAGTCGAATTAGGAGGCTAAATGAGCCCATATAATTACCCATTTTCCTCTGAGCAACTAATCTATCTCTTCATCTTTGATGGCCCTGGTGGTCTCCTTGTCATCCCAAGCTTCTACGTGGTCTACTCATGTGTGCCATAAAATTTTGCCTTCTTTTCCATGTCCTTCCATTGCTCCTCCTATTTTGCTTGTTTGGATTCTTGTGCTTTTCTTGGCCTTAAAATACATGGAGGTTTGTCTTTTTCTTTTTCCTTTTTCCTTTGTAGGTGTGCTTAATGCAGCAAGCACAACTGCTGCCTCCCTTGCCAATATCTCAGGTGATTTCTCCTCTTGATGTTCTTTTTCCTTGCTTCCTGTAGAAATCTCCATGTCAAATATTTTTGCCTATGGTGCTGTTACTTCAGGATGTGTCTTTCCCTTTTGCTTCTATGTGTTTACTTTGGCTGTGACAGCCTTCATTTGGAATTTTTCAGCCTTCTCTGCTTTACCCTGCATTCTCTTTTCCCTTGGTGTTGGTGTTGTTGTTTCTTCCTCTGTTTTAGGCTCAACAATCTGGCCCATTTCCCCTTTTTCTTTCTGTTCTTTCTGTGCTTGAATGTCCTATGTTCCTTCACCATTGGTTTTCTCACCTTCTTCAATGTGTTCTCCCCTTATGAATCCTCCTGTCATGGTGAGAGTGCTCCTTTTATATTTTAATAAGAAAAGGAGATGCTTAGGAAAACAATAGTCAATCACTAAAACCAAGGACAACTGAATTTAGTGTTTTTTGAACCCAGGGAGGAGTTTCTCTTGTGTTCCTCACAATACCAGATAAAAATAACTCCCTTGTTTTTGTCACCCAGAATTCGACTGTCGGTTTATTGAAAGGAGAATGATGTTTTTGCAGAACTGAGCATAAGGGCATAAATTCTCTTCTCAACGCATAGATAGATATTTAAATTCAGGTTTTCATGCAAATATGGTGGCCTCTACTACAACATATATCTTCTTTGTAGGAGAATTTTAAAGATGATGAGGAGATTTCAGAGTGCAGAGAAAGAACTTGGGCAAATACAGTGAAATATGTAGGCAATCTTTCATAGTTTGTTGAATACACAGGTAGACTTCTACTCTCATTTTTCAATTTAATGCCGTGTTCAATTCACCATTTTGGACCAACAAATCATGCACAGAGAATTTTTCCCAATCCTACCCCGTTTTGAGCTTGAAATTTGATGAAGATCCCGGGTTTTCCTTCTGTAGAGCTATTCTCGGCCTTTCCTGTAGAACCTTTCCTGTAGGAGGCTCCCGGTTCCTGTAGCATGAAACTGTGCTTCCTGTAGAATGCCGATAAGCAAGAGGGTTTTGAAAAATGGTCGAGAACGACTGGTTTGCTGCTATGGAGGTGGTATAGAGCTTGTTGCAGCTGCAGGGATGAGCATAAAATGGAAACAACGGTGGTGAGAGTATTTCAAATATGAGTTCAATTGGCTGTTTAAGGAGACTTCCGTTGATTGAGGGTGAGCTGGCCAAGTGCACGCTGGTCCCATGTAGACCATCGGTCCCCACTGCAGTGTTATTATGAACTGTATGTTCTCTGCTTGTTAATCACTTGACATCAGTTGCGCTAGAGTTCAAAACATCTGTCACTGCCTATTTTTTAAATTTCACGTGAGTTGACTATACACGTACGCTGTATGATTTCTAGCTGAGCGCTGTAGAACTGGACAAGGGTGGCCAGTTAGCTGGCCACCGATCTTGTTTAATCACAACTATCTCATTGTTCACGCAGTTCTTAAATTACATTCATGCAACAGAGGAATGGGTTTAGTCACGTACCTGAAAGTCGAATGTGCTGCTTGGTTCTTTTTGCTGCTACATGCTCATATTCCATTGCTACATGCCTGGATCCCTTATGCTATATGCTTTTTGTTGTTTGATGTGTGGCTATTTTTCTTGTGCAAGTATCCTCTCGCTGGATCTAAGCTGCAAAAGTCTATTTCATCCTTTAGATTTGCACCCTCAAGCTACTGATGCTGGATTTTTGCAGGACAGCGACTTGTTTTCTCCATAGCTCCCAAACGATAGATCAGATTGACTTGAAACTTTTTGAGCATGTTTCTATCATCATTATGCACCTCCCATAGCAAAATTATGATCAATGGATGCACAGATTTCGAGAAAAAATAAAATGGCTGAAGATGACAAAGGTCAATTTCTTGGAAACAGTGCATTAGAATTGGCTGAAACTGCTTGGGTAGTTTACTATCACCCATATGTATCTCCCCATGAAATAGGTTTTGAAATGGATGCACAGATGAAGAAAATGCAAAAATGGCTAAAGGTGATGGAGGCTAATTTCTTGGAAACCGTGCACTAGAATTGGCTGAAATTGCTTAGGCATGTTACCATCATCCCTATACAACTCCCCATAAAACATTTTTTTAAATGGATGCACGGTTTTCAAGTTATGGAAAAAACAAATTTCTGTTCTATGTACTTTTGTTTCAAAGCATTTTGCAGTTTTTTGCACAGGAAAAAAAATGAGCTTGGGGTGTGATGCGGGCATGGAAATGATGGAAGAGGGGTTTGAAGACTGTAGGAGGATTTATGAACCCTTTATGAAGCTTCCATATTCACCAAACTGCTTTTTAAAATCCATTTCCAGCATTCTATAATTTCTACAGGAACTTCCTGTAGAAAACACAGTTTTTATTAAAGAAGCACAATGAGGTGGAAAAAATGATGGAGAAGGGTGAGGGATAGAAACAGGGATGTTTACAGGCCTCATGGATAGATTCCCAGCCTTCGGGTCCTCTTCGGAGATAAATTTTGGCTTGTTTGTAGGCTTCCTGTAGAAGACACAGAACTTCCTGTAGAAGGTGAAATCTTAGTCCGAATGGGACCAAATCTTGGGAAAGGGTAGTGGTCATGGAGGAATGGATGGTGAGGGATTTTGGCAGCCTGGTGCTGACCTATGTCCTTGTTTTGTGCGATCCTCCTAACCTGCAATGTCCTCCCTGCACCTTGCAATTATTCAACAGAAATTAGATTTATTTTTCGTTTTTCTCTTTTCTTCTTTCTCTTTCTCTTTTTTTTTGAAAACAACTAGGGTGCCTCATGGAGGTTTTCACCCTAATTGCTTGCCTTGGGTGCCTCCAAGGGAGGTTTTCACCCCGGGATCTTATTCCTTTTTCTTTTCTCTTCTTGCCAACCCATTGGCCGCCTCATGAAGGTTTTCAATCAATGAGCCAATCTGAGGCGTCTCCGAGGAGGTTTTCACCTTAGATTTTTCTTTTTTGGTACCCTACCCTACTTGAAAAACAAAATCATTTTCAAGTATAAGAATACTTCCAATGGAGCCATGTGCACATCGAGATTAGAGACAAAATGATGTGGAGGCTTGAAATGCATTCTTTGACAACTATCCGGATTTGAGAGACCAAATGATTTGACTTTGAAAGGATCAAGCATAGTTGAGGAAGAGAGTACTGCTGCAGTTTAGTGACCGTCTAGAACCGTATCTCAATATAGGTCTGATATCCTTGGTCCTTTTGCTGATTTGAATCATTCTTCATGTCACTTTCTATCATGACCTTCTCATCTTCCTCTTTTCGCTGATTTTTTTCTTGAATACATGGAGGATTTGATGGTAACCATGAGGGAACTCTCTCGACCTCTGATTTTGATGTCTTCTCTTTATCAAGTGCAGTCCATGGTTCTTTGATATTTTCTTTTGAATCTTCTTTTGTTGGATGTGGTCCTTTAATGCTTTCAATATAGTCTCTTTTTTGCAATACTCTTCCTGAGCTATGGTGAATATCACTGAGCTCAAGAGGAGTTGTTTAGACATGTTGTGCCTCAGCATTGTAATTGGGTTGAGCTACTCCAATGTGCAGGTTTGGAAATGGTGGTACGGGTAGTTGAGTGAGGGTGTATATTTGAGATGGATGTGGATGGAGTTGTGGTTGGGCAAGTGGTTTTCCACCATATACTTGTTGAGCCTGCCTGTTATTTGGGTTCGAGTTTGGTTGAGCAGGAATTCGGGGCTGTTTTGGTGGAGCAGGAGGCGATGGTTGCAGATGAGCAGGTGGTGGAGGAAAATGAGTGGGAGGAGTGTTGTATTGGGGTCTCCACCCCTGATGAGGTACATTCCATTGAGGCTGTGGCTGAGCATAAGAGTGAAATGAATGAGTAGCTGGTTAGGCATAATATGGATATGTGAAGGACGAAGGAGGAAGTGTGGACCAGGAAGGATGAGCAGGGGGACCCCAAGAAGGCACAGAAGTGGCTTGATAGGGGTCGTAATAGGTCTGGGATGTCCCTTGCATTCCATGCTGGTAAGGTATGGGTCCATGTAGCCTCCTTTGGTTCATACAATAGAGTGGTTCAGTGGCTCCTTTGGCCCTTTGGTATGCAGATTTAATTCTAGGCAAGGAGGGGCACTAATTCATAGGATGGTCTTTTTCACAGACAAAACACACTTCTATAGAGTGCAATGGACATTCGTTCCTAGGATGATTTCTAGTGCCCCTAGAACAAAAGATGTCCAAAGCCCTCTTGGCTTCCTCTTGCTTCCTTTGGATTCATAAGGCAAACAATTGCATGGCAAGAAAATGCCTCATATCACTCTTGAAATCTTCCATCTGATTTGCAAATTCGTTTTTGGATAAGGTACTGCTCCCAACATTTTTGTTTGCAGCCATTTGCTCTAGAGGAATGTTTTCTTCTTCTTATCCCCTAGAGGTTCTTCAAATATGTCTTGCTGTCCATCTAGGGGTTCTTCTTAATCATAGCCATCGAAGAAGAGAGAAGGTTGGCTGTGTGAAGCAATGGGGGTGTTGTGCAAACATTTTTTTGACTTATCTCTACTCCTACAAGGCATGAAATGAAATTTTTTTCATATTTTTTTTTGCTTGTACCTGTAAACTAAAATAGATTGAAATGCAACTAAATAAAATCTATCTTGCTGAAATGAAAATGCAGAATTGAAATGAAAGCAGGAAAGGACTAACCTATGTTGCTGAAATGAAATTGCAGGAATGAAATGTTAAGCTACGCTTGTAGAATGGAAATTGAAGAATTGAAATGCTAATCTACGCTTGCAGAATTGAAATTGCGGAATTGAAATGCTAATCTACGCTTACAGAAATGAAATTGCGGAATTGAAATTCTAATCTATGAAAGCAGGAAATGTCTAATCTACTTTTGTAGAAATGAAATTGTAGAATGGAAATGAAACAATCTACTCTACGCTTGCTGAAATAAATTACTTAGCAGAAGGTTGTAGTAGAAAATAGAAGAAAAGAAACAATCACCAATACTCTGACGCTTCCCCAGCAATGACGCCAAAAATATGGTGGGCCCCAGTATTGCAGCAATAATGCTGCAACTCCTAGGACTCCCTTCTTTACTTTTATCAACCTGGTAGTTTGTAACAAACTTGGAAGCGACGGTGCTATATGCACAAGTACTAGCTCTTGCCGCGGTTGTCACTTGATCAACTGACACAAGTCCACTAGGAGCTTAAGACAACTTCTATGAGCTCTTAGAAGAAGCTTTTAACTGTGATGGATGAAAGCTAACTCAAAAGAGGCTAGTTTACTTGTAGAAAGAAATTGAAAGTTGAAAGGAAATGCAAACCCTAGCAAACCCTAGTTTTACCGATTAACCCTACCGGTGCAAGAAAAGATATGAAAGCAGTGGAAATGGATGCCATTGACTTTTAGAAAGGTAAAATGCATGTGACTAAGCTACTTCTACGGTAAAATCTGGAAGAAACATCTTTTTGTATTTTTAAGTAAGTTGGTAGAATTATTATGCATGTGCTTTAACTGTTTTTGACTATGCAAAGGTTGATTGGCAAAAGGGAATGCTTGCAGGAGGTTGGGAAGGTGAGAAGAGGTCCTAAGGGGTCCTTAGCACCCTTCCAGAGAGTTTCACAGTGATTGGATCTCAAGAAACCGCTTTCATGAGCTTCTACAGGAAGTCTGCAGGGGTTCTACAAGATGTACTGTAGCTTCTACAGAATGTTCCGAAAAGAGGATTTTGGAGGGTTGATGGAGGAAAAACGGTGGAAAAGTGGAAATGGAGGTTGGATAAGGATGTTAAGGGGTCTAGGACCTAGTGCATGAAGTGAGGGAGTGATTAGGGTGATTGGATTTGTTTAAGGATGGAGGGAGCAATGATGCACAAGAATGTAGAAATTAGGGCAAAGTGGGAAAATGTGCAAATGAAGGGAAGGAATCTTGGATTAGGGGTTGGAACAGGTTGTATGATGGAGGAAGGGTAGGCAGGGATGGATTACAGGCGATCTGCACACTATTTTCTAAAACTGACGAAACAAAGACTATGCAAACCAAAGATCTAGCTATCTTGACTTAATTTGACCTAGAAACCAGAAATATGATGAACATGAGTTTATTGGCGCTAAATCATGCAATATAACTATGGAAACTAAGCAAGAACAGATTCTAAACATGCAAGTACAATAGGTATCAACTTTCCTAACTAAAAATCTAACACTAGCAATTGCATGGAAAGGCAAAAACAATGTTTTTGTGGCAGCAAGTATGCCTTGGTCTCAGCTCATGGTCCCAAGGAGGGAGATTTGAGATCAAGGGTTGCTTGATGGCCTTTTCTGAATATCTTTTCTGTACTCAACTGTCAAATCAACCTGAAGCATGAAAAACTATTTTAATCATAAAAAACAACCTAAGTAACAAAGCAAGATCTTAACCTAGATAACAAAAATTATTCTATGAATGCAGTAAAGACACTTAAAAGTACACAAAGGAGGTATTGGGCACTTGGGTTGGGCCCAACCCCAAGAGCTACAGCCTCCTAAGAAGGATTAGAGCTGGTGCAAAGCTGGATTCATCTTTATTGATCATGAAATAATAGTTACATCCCAAAAACTGTCTACAAGAAAGACTCGAAAATGTGCTGATACAAAGCTGCACTAAAGTGCTAAAAAATCTAACCTCAATATAACTAAAATATGACTAAAAACCGACTAACATCTAACCAACTGAAATGAGGCCCTAAGCCTTCTTATTTATACAAATTGAGGACCCCAACAGCCCTCCTAAACTTTAGGAACTCGGCTGCCAAAACTTGCAGTTAACAGAAACTTTACTAGCCCTTGTGATAATCGATGTGGTGGCCCTTGAACTCCGAGATGCTCGTGGAGAATTTGAGGTAAGAGCTCATAAATGAAGGGGACACCTTCCTACAAATCCTCTCCCTTGTTCTCCCACGAATTTGGCTGCCAAGTGCTCATTAAAACCTTTGATTTTGTCTCAAAATTGACCCAAAAATCTGCGTAAAGCACACATTAGACTTTTTGGCATAATGACTAACCCAATTCACTCTATTAGCATAAATATAATAAAAAACATGCAATAAACTAATGAGAATGGTGGATTAAGTCAAATAAGGAGGTTAAATGAGCCCATATAATTACCCATTTTTGGGGTTGATCACAAGGCTTAGCCCTGACCCCCCATTAAACATTGTCATGTGACCACTACTGTGATCGAGGGCTAGGTGGAGAGGGGTCAACCCCAGGACGTGTGGCGGAAATGTGACCAGGGTGCGAAGGACTGGGGGCCCGACTGGTGGGGGTAAACGGTTAGTCCTAGCCCCCCATGTGGCCACAATTTTTGGCATTAAGGCCTTAGTGGCCAAATTAGCGCACCCACTAAATGCGCCTAAAATCCACCATAATGGCACTCAGTTAGCACAATTTGGGGCGAAGTTGTAGGATTGTGCCGTATTTTGGAGAATTTGTAGAGCGAATAGCAGTGAAGCTAGGGGAACTCATAATTGGTGGATATTTTGGTCTTTTCAGCAACAGGAAAAGGCTAGAAAACCATTTTTGGGTCTTCTGAAGCTATTGGAATAGGTTTCAGAGCCATCGGAGCACTGTAAATATATGTATTCTCAAATTTGAGCATAATGAAAGAGGGCCAAGCCATTGGAAGCTGGGCTAGGAGACGTAGCCTAGAAGGGGTGAAATCCTTCATCATGTGTTGATGTGCTATTTTTATGTTTGTTACACGTTGTTGCTCAATGTTTTATTTATGTTAACTTTCTCATGAAATTCACATAAAAACAAATAAAAACTCATGGTTAACTTGCAATTTATCTCATAAACCCTCAATCACTTTGTTTATATTCTGAGTTTGATTTAAGAATAACAAAATTAAATTTCCCATTCAAATCAAGTTTGGTATTAGAGATATTGGTTTACTTGTGCAAGGAGGATTTAATTATTTTGCAAGTGTTTAAATGCTTACAAGGTTGAAGCTTAAGAGAGGAGAAGGCAAGCTTGTTGGTGTAGGTTCTCAAATTGGAACAAGGATAAGGAGGGCATAATTGCCACAATATCCACCATAAGTTTCACCTCCAGTTGTACCTGAGGCTTTAGTAAGCATGGGCATGAGTTCAAAGCATGATAGTCTTCAAGATTCAGAGGATATTATTGCATTTCTCCAACAAGAGAACAAGGAGGACAAAAGACTACATGAAGCTGCTGAGGAAGAGAAGCAAAAGATACGCCTCATGTTGTGGAGGAATAGATTGATGAATGTTCTACAACCAGAGTGTTGTGGTGTCCAACCACTCCCATTTTAATATTTTATAATATTCTTATGAAATTTTATTATATAAAAATGGGGACCCTTTATAAATTTTAAAATACAAAAAATGAAAAAAT